>PYSP01000460.1:0-20949 GCA_003049395.1 Pseudohalonectria lignicola
CCCCCCCCCAGCTCCGCATCCATCCGCCATCCAACTTGGACGGATTCGCTTGCTCGCTGAAGCCGTCGGCCCATATTATCAGAGGTGCTGAGATGATATGGAGCAGCTTGCCGCTCCGAATGCCGGCTTGGTTTGTGCGCCGAGCTGTTTTGCTCGACATATACCGAAACGGGATGGTGGGCAAAGCCGGAGAGGCTTTCCTGATGAAGAGGGGGGCGAGAAAAGAGAGAGGGCATCAGGGAAGACAAGACACATGACGGAGAGAAAGGGAAAGGATCAACCATGCTGCCGCTCGGACGACCTTAGGAAAGAAGAAAATGTCTTTTTACCCAGGCTAATCGTGGCAGCCAGCCTCGCTCTATCTCGCCCCCGCTCTCGCTGTCGGAGGTGAGCGATAGGCGGACCGGACGGCTCTGCGCCTTCGGATCGCCACAGAACCAAAAGAATTCCAGCCATACCGCCAGTGTGGTGGCCCAGCGCCGCTCCGCTTGTCGGAAAAGGGACCCAGTACAGCACAGGACTTCTTTCACTCTTGTTTTTCTTTTCTCTTTTTAATAAAAAAGATCTTTTGCCCAAGAGAAATGATTGACCGTTCTTCATTTTTGTTAGGATTTAATCCCCCCTGCCGCGGCCCGTGAACAACATCTGCGGAATGAGCAGGATCCTGATACCTTACTCAGAGAGCACGACTCCAGTCTTGGTCTGTCGGATCGGGCAGGCTGTGACTAAACAGCCGTCTATGGTGTCGGGTCACTCTAAAGAGATCATGCCTGATGACCTGATTCTCTGCGAACGGAGCAAAAAGATGCATTAGCAATCCGCAAAGACACAAAACCCCGAGAAACGATTTCGCTTCCTCTTCCGGGCAAATCCTAACCTCTGCTCGATAGAGAGGGAGTTGTGTACTAGCAGCAGAGAGCAAGGGGTTTTGAGAACGTAGAGGGAAAACCAGTCAGTCCTCAGGCCACTGCAGACGCGAAGCCGCCCCGAGCCCCGCCGCCACGAGGCCAGCACGCGGTAGTAAATGACAAGATATATGACTGAGATCAGTGTGACAGGCGACTGACGGCTCTACTCTGAAGAGCTTATGTGTGTGCAATGTAGGTACCTTAGGTAGGCGTGCGGTTGTGTGAGCTAACGTGACGTGACATCGTTAGGCAGGTAGCCGCACACATTCTCGTTTCCCCGCACCGGTTTCACGTGGGGAGCCGAGAGGGAGGGGGAGAGGGAAGAGGGGAGTGGAGGTGGGCATGTGGAGGGTTGAAGGATGCCTAGGTAAGTATGTCATCAGCCCAAAAACAGAAGAAAGATGTCAGTAGCAGGATAGTCATTACATGATATTCCTCCAGCATTGCAAAAGCTACGATCTCAGATGATAGCCTGAATCATCACCCGTCATCATCATGATTGATATGAAAGTGACGTGGTAACCCGTCCGTCCTAGGTTGCCTTGAGAGAGCAAGCACGATGGGCCGTCACATTAGGATTGTTTGACCGATGATGGGACACGTAGGTTGAGAGGTAAAAGAAAGGAAGACTAGGGCTGCTACACCAGTTGATTGATGTGGTGGACGCTGGGGCCGTCTTCCCCAAATTTCTTCGAAACTGGTTCTGCCAAACAAACGTCGAAGTTTTGAAAGAGGTGGTTCTACGTATTGTGGTAGTATGTCGTAACGTACCTGGAGTGTGCGTGGTGTGTGCCCGGAGAGGAAAAATTCTCCAGCGGCCTCCCTCAAAGTTCCTTGGTGGATGCAGGTTTACCCCGCACGAGTTGATCAGATCAAAGACAAAAAAATAAAATAAGAATAAACAGGGGTCCGAAGAGCCAGGGGCCCGGCCCTTGCCTGTGAGGAGTACACAGTACATCGCCATGTGGGGCAACCACACAGCCTTTGGCACCAATGTCCCACCCTTGTCCTCAGGTACCGGATACTCCTCTTCAGGGGAGTCCACATCCCTTCGCTACGGGCCGAAAATCCAGATTGCGTCCAACGTTCATTTTGGCAACAACCGACGAGTTCATCCAGCCAATCGCGCACTGGATAAAGTCCAAAAGGGAACAGAAGCCTGGGGCTGGGAGCAACAGAACCCTTCTTTGTATCCCCCACTATACTCAGAAGGGGGGAGGAGGAGTGCTGATCTGAGGCACATTGGGTTACTCCAACTTCTTTCATTCTTCATGCCTTTCAACCCTCCTCAACACATGGGCCCTGTATCTGTGCTCGTTAAACATGCATCGACAAGAGAGGAAAGCTGTCGACACTAAGGCAGGTAAGGTATATAATCCGTAAATTTTATTAAGTCGAGTCTGGCTGTGCCCGGTAGGTTACGTAGCTGTTGGAGTGGGCTGACTTAGGAGTGCTTAAGTGGTTTAACGTCGAATGCATGCTAGTCTACCGCGCCACCAGGGGCCGCAATACCGAAATGCCCTACGTAAGACAGCCAAACAGCCTACTTCTTAGACTAGAGGACAGGACAGGCAGGAAATTTGTCCGCAGCATTTCCGGAGGTGAGTTAGACCACTGCTTCTTTCCACTCAGCATCTCCTTCTCGAGGTTGCACACAGAGCATGACTCTCTCAGTCTCCCTAAAGATCGGCCCGGCCATTGCTCTTGTCCCATCCGTCTAAAGCCCTCCCTCTTTCACTTTTCAACTTTTCACCTACCTAACCACTCGGTCAAGGGTTCGCCCAGCCTTAATAAGGGGAAAAGAGGAGCCTCATACTTAGCGGCCTCCCAGGCTGGGCCATTAGAGCCGCTAAAGAGAAGCGCCTTGGCTCAACTGCAGGTGTGTCACCTTTTCCCATGCACGAGAGGTCCGCTGACTCTCGGAAAATCGTCGCACCTTCCCCCTCCCCCTTGTTCCTTCTTGCTCGTGTAGTGGGAGTGGAGAAGGAATACAAAGGGTGAAGTTTGAGGAATGCCTACTATACCGATGCACATGCCACTAGCTAGTGGCTCGAACGACGATGGAGTCTCGGCGGCAAGGTCGAGCTTTAATCCGACAGACTAGATGTACTCCGTATATGTGTACACCGGTACGTGCTTGCCGGGAGGCTTTACCGAAGGCACATCAGGCGCCTCCAATCCAACAACCCTTACCGTCTTGCTAGTCCCTGTCGATTGCCAGTTGATCGCGGTGATCTAGTCATAGCCGAGATGTGGAGTGCATCTGTGAGGGTTTATGGGGGGCCCTCAGGGTCCACTGTGTTGTCGACGTTCTCTCATCATCAGATGTACTGGAGGGAGGAGTCAAGGAAGTTACCTGCCTGCTTGGCTCCAGAGCTCACGTCTGCTATGCAGCGCATTGATCATGTCACTCTCCTGCTCATGTATTCTGTACTATGTTCCGGATGCCCGTTGACGCAGTTCTGTGGATGAGGGTAGGGAGCACGCACCATCCTCTCTACTCATTTTCTTGTTCTCTTTTCCCTTTTCCCTGTTCCCAGAGTCCAAGACCGTACGGATAGTGACTCTCCCGGAACTGGAGAAGGTTGAAATCACAGCCGGGAGGCTGGGCGCTGTCGGTAGTCCCGATCTCATCAAAAACCACGGGTGCCACGGGTGATCGATGCGTCTTGTCTTGCGTAACGTAGCGCCCCTCTCGGGTTGGGGCAAGCGAAATGTTCGATTATCGATAGCCGGCATTCCATGAGATGTTCTTTTTTCTTTCTGTTGGTGCTGCCAAGTATGTTCTCTGCAGGTCATAGATGGGAAGAGCGCATAAACAAAACTTGGTTTTATTTTGGCAGAACATTACGTGTCTCTTTGTTTTCCCCCACCAGTACTCCTTAGATCTTAATCTGTGCAGACCATCGCTCATTTCGGGTATTCTGGATGTCTCCCTAAATTTCAAATCCGTTGCAGCCGCCCACGCACTGTCCTTGAACCCATTCTTGTCTCTGACCCGGCCGAGACTTTGTGTCCAGAAAATCCCTCCCTATCCAAAAAGGAACCAATCGAAAGGCAGCAATAAGAGAAAAAAAAAGGGGAATGTAAAGGGGGAAGGGGGTGGAGAAGGGAAAGAAATAAGGGGGAAAAAATAAAGTAAAAGAGAAAGTTTGGGGTAGGTCGTCGTCCAGCCATGATACGTACATCCATCCATCCATCAAATATCCATCAAGTCATAAAACCATCCAACCAGAACACCCATTGAAAAAAAAGACACCCTGCCAGAGACTGACCGGTCACCCCCTCCATTCCCTCTTCCCCAGTTTTCGTTTCCTGCATCCAGAAGCAAAGCACAGCCACCGCCGTGAGCCGAAACCCGACAGACATATACCCCACCCCCCACACTTTTGCCTCGATCTTCCCAGGAAACCTCTCCTGGACTCGTGAACTCCCATAGCGGTGTGCGTAACTTCGTGCCATCATGAAATGCGATATTTGGCTTGGTCGTTTTTTCTTTTCCTTTTCTCCTCTTTTGTTCTTTTTGGTTCCCTTTTTTTTTTGGATGATTTCTTTTTTGGGTCTGGTTGCCGACCACCCGTATTCCCGTAGCAGTCACCCCCCCTGGTGTTCAACTTAATGAACAAAGGGGTAAGAGCTCTCCATGGCTGCCGCGGCAGCCGGGTGATTCGCCATCATACCGCCGTATTCCATGTGTATCATGCCATCGTGAACGCTGTACGGGCCAAAGTCAACATCCTCCTGCTGCTGGCCCCAGTACATGCCGTCCAGGTCCCACAGACCGTGCTGGTCGAGCATACCCATCATGCCCATGCCCTCAGGCTCGAGGCCAATGGGTGACATGTGTAGCTCGCCATCCCCGAGGAGCATACCATGATCGCTCATGGCCGCGTGGATGGAGCCGGGGCTCTCGGACCGGCTATGATGATGATGGTGGTGCTGCTGCTGCATCATCGAGGGAGACCGCGATGCCTCGTACATGCGCCAGACCACCTCGCGGCTCCGCCTGGCCGCCAGAGACCAGTCCTCCATGTTCTCCAGTAGTTCAAGGATGGTCTCGATTTGCTTGTGCCACTCCGGCACCCGCGGGCTGTTCCACTGCCAGAATATTGAGACGAGAGGAATCATGGCTGCCTGGTACAGGAACCACACCGCGTTCCAGCCCGACATCTGGTTGCGTGTCCACTCGCGAGCGATGTCCTCAATGGTCTGCTTGGCCAACTCCCTGCACGTCTCGATGGCCGCGATCTCGTGCTCGGCAGCGTGTGTGGAGCCGTTGGAGGCGAGGCTCAGGAGCACCGGCCGGTGCAGCAGCATGCGCAAGTTTTGATACCTCCACTTCATGATGCATCTCGCCATGTAGAGCGGCTCCGCGCAAGGGTCAGTGGTGCGCAAGAGCCAGGGCATGCTGCTGTACCAATTGACGAGCGCAGCGTCAAGGTTGCACCGATCCTCCGTCCGGAGAAGAGGCGAGATGGCGAGCATGTCCTGGATCTGAGTCGCGATCTTGCAGAACTTGATGTTCTCGATCATGGGGAGGATGCCCGCGTGTTGAGATGAGTCTCGGTTGGCGTTGATGCCAAACTCGGGGGGTCGGATGTTGATAGCAGGGCCCCATCTGCCAAAGGAGGGGCGCCCCATGGTCGTGGTCGCCCACGTGTCCAAGCAGAACAGGCTCCACCAGGTGCGTCTTCGTGTCTCCGCAGCGACAATGTCGCTGGCCCCCTGTGCAAGGCTCTCGCGGTGCAACCCGAGGGCACTGGCCATCCTGATCGCCGCCCCGAGCACAGCGTTGGCCATGTTGGGCCGGTTGATATAGTGAAGGTAGTAGCCGCCAATCAGAGCGAGGGCCTGGACCGTCTCGATGTGGCTGCTGCCGAAGGCATCCATGGGCAGGTGCTCCATGGCGCGGTTGTAGTAGTTGATGTGGCTGTGGTCGTCCGACTTCATGGCGACAACGCTCCCCATGGCGAACACCATGTTGAGAAGAGCGAGCCACGGAGCATCGAACCGCTGCCCCTCAAGATAGTCCGCACGGAATGCCGTCTCGTCCAGCATAGGGATGAAGACGTGGATGCGCTTAAAGAAGGCGTCGATCAGAGTCTGGCCCTTCCAGGACCAGGGGATCCTCTGGGGGTCCTTCTGGCCACCCGACTTCTGCTTGATGGGCGGGTAGTTGTGCGGGAGCTCGACGCTGTTCAGAGGTGTCGTCAGGGAGCCCCGGAGACCCGGCTGGACCTTGAGCATGACCATTAGGGCAGCCTTGATGGAGGAGGCGCCCAGGTATGAGGCTTGCCGATCAACCGAGAGCGACAGGGCGTTCACATCGTCCGCTTCCGCAGGGATGGGGTCCCGGCCCCTGCGCTCCTCGTCCCACTCGGTGTCCCTCGAAGGGATCTGCTCCAGGCTGGAGAGGCTCTGATCCGTCTTGATGCATAGCGGGGACTGGAGCTCCTCTCCGAGAGGAGAAGTGTTGAGAGGTGGCGACGGAAGGGCGTTGGCAGAGGATGTGTCGATCATAGGACGATCAAGAAGACTGAGGAGCTCCTGGCGTGACAGAGGCAGCAGGGACTGGACCTCTTGACCGGGATAGAGTCGCTTGAGTATTGACCGACACTCTTCCAGAGACTGAGAAAGTGCCTCCAGCGTCTTTCGTGAGGGAATCACTCGCTGCCTGTGCTTGTCATAAAAGCATCTCTTTGGGGCACGGCTTGAGAGGCACTGGCCACAGGGCTGCTGGCCGTCACATCGGCTGGAAAGAGAGAGGGGGTCTCGCGTCAGCTCAGCCAATCATGGATATAGGAGGAGACCAGCCCCAAGGCCCGAGAGGCCCGAGGCCGAGAGAGCTACTTTATGCTTCATGAAGCTTGGGAGAACGAACATCTTTCGCCTCTTGCATTCAGCACAGGCATGAGGGGTTGTGATACGTTTGGCTGTGCTGCTTCCGCTGGTCTTTGGGCTCCCCTGGGAGTCCGTTGAGGGCTTCCGTGGAGTAACCCCTTGGAAAGTGTGGAACATGCCACCCTGGGTCGGGATTGGTATGGCCGGCGCCATAGTGTGGGACTATGGCAGGGCAGGAAGGAGAGAGGAGCAACAGTAGAGAAGATGCCGATCTCTATACTGAGAGAAGTTTTGGGGGAGCACGAAGCTGCTGGAGGGTAGAAAGGGATAGAGTAATAGCGTGATGAAGTCAGATTGGAGAGTGAGAGAGAGCGGAAGAGAGGGATGGTGGTAAAGATAGATATTGGGGGTGAAGGGTTTGGCCGAGACCGAGAGCACGGGGAGGAGATGATGATTTATATATGTACATTGCATGCAGTTGGAGATGGAGAATCTGGAGTCGGGAGTCGGGGCTCTGGAGTCTGGAGTCTGGTGTCTGGAGGGAAAGTGTGGGGAGAGGTATTTGGAAAGAGAGCTACCCGAGAAAGGGTACCGGGGTTGCCAATCAGTGTGGGGATTGCTGGGCAGCCTGTACTTTAGCATACATGAGAGGCAGGTACGTACAATAACACTCGAGGGACAGAGGGACCTGAGGCGCCCGAAGAACGGGGCAAACTGCAAACCACGGAGCACTTCTTTGACCGAATCCGGTAATGTCCAAGTGTCTAAGTGGATGCAGGGAACCAGTGATGGCCAAGTCGAGTAAGGACTGTAAGGTGTAGATGGTATATAGCAAAACTAAAGGTGGTAGGTAAGGCAATGTAAGTTGAGGATATATGGATGGATGGAGTGTGACTATGGGCTGGAGGTGCGCGTGGCCAGCGATCAATGCCGTCTTCGCCGCCGTGCCCAGGTGGGCAAGTGGCTAAGGACTGCCACCGCTGCGTACTCTGCATGTAAGAGTACGTAGCTTTCGCTGGAACGGGTCGCAGGAAGAATGTACAAAGAGGAAAAAAGAGGAAAACGAAGACTGGGAAGAAGGGGCACGGGCAGGGTAGGCACGCACGGCCCACGGGAGTTCTGCACCCTGCAAGTGTAGGTTGCAAGCAAGAAAGACAGACGAAAAGACGCACACCCCCGAGCATGGAGCCAGGGTCGGGCAACGGCTGCCAGGGACGGTTTGGGGTATATTCGAGGGTTTCCCAAATCCTCACTGGTCCGAACCGCCCAACACCGTGAGCCGTACGAGCAGTACGAATACTTGAAGCCAGAAATTAATAGGACGACGATAAAAAAATGCACACGGTCCAGTCCACTCACACTTGTCTAAGAAAGATGAGTTAGCAGGACTTAGCAGTCACGATTCGGCTCGAACTTAGATGACAAGCCCGTATCATCATATGTGGGCAGCCAAGCGAGCAGCCAAGGTTGGCATTGCAGGAGATCGCTCGGTTGGCACACTCTCGCGCCTGAGAACTTGAGAGTCTTGATACCACCAAAAGGTGGAAGATCCTGGGTTAGGATATGAGGGTGGAACTAGAAGAAGGGAAAAAATTCAACTGCAATGTCATGTACGGAGGGAGGGAGTATGGATGGAGTTTGACGTGCATCGTTGTCCTCTTCTCCAGTCCGGCCAGTATCTTTCCCCCCATCAGTAGCCTATCTTTGGTCGCCCATTGTTTCAGGGCAGGGGAACCACGAAGGTTTGCAGAAAGGTACGAGACAGACTGACATGTACGGGGTAGTGATGCAGGTGTGGTGTGTGCCGCTTATACTGAACAACTGACGAGAGCCATAATGAGAGCCATAAGAAGCTGGTACGTACTGGCAGAGTAGCGGAGGAGAGAGGCGAAGTACCCTCTCGTTGAAAGGATGTACCTCTGTACCGTCCATCCCGTTGTAGCGTAGCGATAGCCGATCTCTCCCAGCGGCCAGTGGGGACTGAGAGGGATCGCAGAGGCGCGCAGGCCCGAGTCGTCATCACAGCCAGATCAAAGATCCCTGGCAATTGACTGGGGCATCCTCATATGTGTGGGTGCCTTGGTTAGCTTGCACGGCTTGGCAATCTTGGTTGACAACTTGACCATGTGCGGCAGGCGGTCCAGCTGGTCCAGTAATCCTACTCGGCAGAGGGGATCGAGCTTGCCCACATGGGGTATCGAGGTGTGAGCTCGAAAGGCGGGGAAAAGTACTTGCAGGGGCCTCAAGCCAGTCCCCTCTCAGTGCCTGAAGAGCCTCTGCCAGCTGGCTAGCCAGTGGCTGGTGCGGTTGGGGCCCACCTTGGCCCACCGTTCAGTGGCAACCAGCTAATTGAATCCCTGCCCTTTGGTTCGACTTCAACCTTCTCTAGGCGGCCCCATAACAAACTGGTCTTACACGTTCTCACCTGTCACCCCATCCTCCACGCGTGTGGGTTCGCAAAAACACACCTGCTCGGGCCTAGAGTGCACAGGGGGGTTGTCGTGATCTCGAAGCTGGGTGCATGTAGATAAACCGTTTGAATGGATTACGGATAGACAGACCGTACTCTGTTTCGTCAAGATCGACCTGAACCTTCCCTCTCTGACGCACGGCCGGACACTCGCGGAGATGGAGGTGCTGAGGGGCCCGAAAACCTGCAGGTCATCATAAGGGCAGGATTTTTCTTCTAGTGTTCGCTTTATCCAATCCTCTCCCCCTTGCAACCTTGGGGCACCAATTCTTGGTCGCGACCATCTAGACGAGTCTCTGCTGACGGTAGCGAGGGCTAAACGTAAACGGTAAATAAACCGAGTCGGCCAAAACGTAGCGTAACCATTCTTTTCTCAATTTCTTTTGCCTCTCAGCTGGAAATTATCGGGCCAGTCAGTGGAGTGGGTGTTGCTTTGGCTTCCCACAGTATCACCGGTTGCTTGCATCTCTCGATATTGGCACTCTCCGGAAGACCTAAGTTAGGATGTCGTCGAGCCTGCCAGCCACAATCTGGGGTGCCCTGAAATACTGAGAGTCTAGTCGACTCCTCGGCCGTTTTCGCCTCCTCAGCGTGGCATCGAGTGATATGAAAGTCGCCCATATTTGGCTCTCATATTACACATTAACCCAGTGCGGTTCGAGGATATCAAGTGAGGCCTGGCTCTTCGCCCAATACTCTATATATTCATATCGTCTCCTGCCTGTACCAAGCCAGCATCCTGCCACGTCCTTTAAGGTCTGGCTGAGCTCATGACCATCGCCAAGCAACTTTTAATCTAAACGCTCTTGCTAGCCTCGTCACGGCCAGTGAGATAGCGAGTAGTAGTGTGGCAACTGTGGGTAGCTGGTCAGACAGCTCAGGTACTGCCCGGTGCCTACAGGCTGGTAGCTACGACCGCCGGCAGCCTGACACCAACCCCAGAATGACCAGACCAGCCGTGCCCACCATGCCATTTACTTGGTGCTGTTCCTGTTCCAACCAGCGAGCTTGCATCCCCAGCCAATTTGCCCAGCCTGGATTCAACAGGCTTCTCCAATCCAGACCACGAAAATCTCCAACTTGTCCTGTGCTTTGTTGAGCCGCTTGGAATTAACGTCGAATATGTGTGTGGCTGGCTTTCAAACTACCTCACTGGCTTGCCGTCACAAGATGGGGACCTTCTTCTTGCACACCAAAAGGAAGGCCGGTGGTTAGATTGTGGAACTAAAACTGCCAGTCTAGCAGTCTGCGGACCATGAATAGTTTCCGTTATCTTGTGTTAGCACAGGCTGCAATGTCACCGTCACCGTCAACGGGCGTCTCATGCTGTCCCAGCTATCCCATCTTTTCATCTTTTCATCTAATTATCATGTTATACAACATTTTCGGGCCCCGTTACCCCACATTCTTGGCTGTCCTACAGTGTTATGGTGTTATGGAGGTGGCTCTCTTGCCTCTGGCATGCATCCGGCGAGGGAGCTATAAACGGTAACCGACCGGCTTGCCGCGGCCTTCGGGAAACGGTTGATGAGCCAGGTCTGGGCGCAGACCGCCAGCGCAGACCGGTGGCCGCCTGCAGTTTTGTCACTCCGGGGTGCAGCACTCCAGCAGCAGACATGCAACATAGCAAGCTGCCAGAAGTCCAGAAGCTATTAACCCCTGCCAAACACTGTTGTAGCCTGTACTGTGTATGAGTTGGATCTCAGGGGAGGGCAGCAGCCGGCTGTTTTGCTCTTTGCCGCCACCATGTAATCATGTCCAATCATAGCAGACTTCCACCACAGCACCAGAACGATCCAAGACTGCAAGTGCTATGGCTATACGGCCAAAACGAGCCCTCTTTCTCAAGCTTTGCACCTCTCAACAGTCCCCTCCTTCCTTCGCCAGACCACGATGGAATGCTATGAAGGGGATGTAGCACTGGATCTATTCAGGCCTGTATTCAGGCATGTAGGTACACATCTCCCACTGGACCAGAGGCTGTTATATGTGTCCACCGGATGTCACTCCACAAGTTTAGGCTGAGATCCCGTCGTACTGAGACGCAGAGCAACGTGAATTCTGCGATTGGGACGATTATCAGACGCACATTCACGTACCTACTTGCCTACCTACCTACCCAGTACGTTGACGGTTGACTACATATTGGGCGAAGCACTTATTTTGGACCTCTTTTTGAGGATCCGGGCCTTGACATGTCTAACATATTCAGACTCTGGAAAGCACGCGAAGCTGAATGGATAGATTGGCCCATCATTAATATCGGTACAGTTTTTAATCCACTATCCAGTCTCCATGGTCCACGGATCACTGTCCAATGTCCAACTGTCCAATAGTCCGCTGATTCCAGCCTCTCTAACCTGCCCGCTCTCTGCTTGTCCGATGCCATCTATTGTTGTGTGGAGCGGGCTCGCCGTTGGAGCCTCAGTCACCCCTGCTGCTATAATAATAGAGCACAGCCAGGCCACGACAGCACCTTGATATCAGAATACGCAGTGCGATAATAGCAAGACAAATGGCAGCAAGGTAGTATAACCCCAGACGCGGCTGGTAGGCTAGTGAAATTGTTCTCGTCGGCGTGCATGTTGGCCGAAATTCAGAGACCACCTTGCTCTCTGTGAGCACTAGCAGTATGGAGGCCAAAGGGGGCCATCCCACAGTGTGCAAGAGGTGGCGATCGCCAGCTAGCCGGCAACGGACAGAACCAGAAATAAACCTATCAATGTGGACGGTGGATATTAACTTCCCCCAGAATCCCGAGCAGCCTTCGCCGCAGTGGATCGGGATGCAGATACGTTGGTCAACACGTGCACCTCCAGCTCAAGCGACACTCGAACGGTCCCCCATCATCATATCATGCATGGCCGCTTTTGGTCATTACACGAGAGTAATCCATATGGATTCAAGGATTTAGGAAAAGCTGGCAGCGGATCACATGCTGTGCTGTTCGTGTTAGGCGACACAGAAAAGGGAAAGACCGCTCGGGATTGCAGAGACATGTAAATTAATTCTGCCGTCCCTCCTGTTTTTAATTTGTCCACCTGTCCAGGTGCGACGGCGAAAATTTCAGTCCGGGCCACCAGGGATGAGTGGGATCAATTGCCAATTACTACTAACACTGGCCTTAGTAGGAAGCCTAAGAAGCCCTTGAACCGCGGCTCCCATCAGACGGATAAGCTTGTAAGCATTGAGGGCGGGTTCTAGCGATGCAAGGAAAAGGAAAAACGAGCTTCCATTTCTTGCCTGGAATGAAGGAAAACCCCCTACCAGTCAATCTGTCATGGTCTCATCCTACCTGTTTGTCCGAAACCTGCTCGGTGACAAAGGCCTATGTAATCTGCTGTGGTCGCCGGCTTTCCGGAAGCCCTTCTAAGCTAGGTTTTGTTGTTCTTAGGTGTCAGGCACCAACTTGCCCGTTCCGGCCCTGTGCTTGCTTGTCGCCGTCTCCGTCCCGCTTGCCAAAGCATTGATCCCAACATTGCGCCTCACAAATCTCGAGCGACGCCTGGCAAGGGAGCGTCGAAAGCGGCCTCCCAGACGAAATATCTCTGTGACGGCCCCCATCACGGGCTGACCACCACGACTGTCATCTATCATCGCGTGCCTGCTTCCCTCGTGCAAGGCATCGTTTGCCTTTCGCCTCAACCCGCGTCGACCCGCGATGGATTGTGCTTTGTGTTCTTCTTTTTTAATCTGTATCCCCTCCAATAAGGGCTGTCCAGGACCTGAAAAGCATCCACAAAATGGCCCCCGAGGTGTTCCCACTACAGTCTAGCACCCGAGGTGCTAAGCTCAAGGTTCTCCTTCCCGTGTAAGCTATGTTCCTATGCTAATGCTGGGTGTTGCAGGCCGGCCCCGGCGCCAGCCAACCGGATCAAACTCTTCAGAGCAACTGGAATAATGTTGCCCGAAGCATCCGCTCTCATGTCTCGGAATCCCACATCAAAAGAACCAAGGACGACACGCCCGCGCCCGCAGACGACATCGCCGGAGTCCCTTCCCGTAGATAGCTCACAAGGTGGATAGTTGCTTTCTGAGTGAGAGCCAACTGCAAAGGAAGGGAATGAAGGATTTACCTATGTAAGCGGGTTATTGCAGGACTGCTCATATTGCTGTTGGTTTCACCAGTGCACATACCCAGACCCTGTTTCCTTGCTGTACCTTTTCTTCTTTCTTGTCCTACCTATCATCACCTCCATGACCTCTCGAACCATCGTCGTGCGACTTGCAACTGGAGACCTGATTGACGGCCTTAATCTTCATATACTTTCCGTTATAACACCCACCCTGCGGTTACCCTACCCTAAGGAATATCTCTAAAGGATCATTGCCCAGCAGGAGCCAAAGAAAAAGGTACTCATCGCCCTAAGTACGAAATAATCCGAGAAAGCCGCCGATCACATCTCGGGTGCGTTGATTCGCACACCCGCACAATCCCTTTTATCATAACGGACCAAGCAACCATTATTATCAAAGCTGTATCAGCCATATCAACCGTAAGATGAATAAGACGCAATAACCCGCCCTCTAAGCGGGCGTACAACGTGAAAGACGTGCACGCTCGCGTAGGAGCTGGACAGCCGGTGAGGTCACAGCTTTCATGCCTCCCGCATTCTCAACTACTGGTTCTATGACGCGTTTTGAATCCCCTTTCCCGACTTCCGAGGCGTATCTCTCTCTCTCTTTCTCCACGAGCAAAATGAAGCAAATGGTTTTCGGATGTGGACTGGACGTGGACCTGCTTGCATGCACCTCATGCACATCAATCAGCACGTGCGTATGACGCTACCGCAGTACATCAGATCTACAGACGTGGGTGAGGGAGGGAGGGGAATCTTTTCCTCCTGTCCCTGTCCTGACCAGCCGACGTGGCACCCATCCTTCATTTTGCGTCTGGGCCACAAGCTGGCAGAAGCGGGAAGCCACATGTTTTGCTAGAGCCTGTCCACACACACACATTTGTCACGGCCACTTGTGGTTTGCTGAGAAAGGGAGCGCCACAGGCAGCGCTTCAATCTTAACATATGGGGGTCTCGACGAGAAGCCCCGCGATATCTTCCCTTCAAGTGAGATCCCCAAGGAGTACCCCGGGGCGCCTCGTCCGTTGGCCTTGCATCGCTTCATGTAACTGTCACCGGGCTCCCGGGTGAGTTTGACATGTCGAAGTAAAGATGCAGAAGAAGTTTGAAGTACCACAAGAGGGTCACCAAAAAGAACAAAACGAAGAAGAGAACAAAAAAAAGTGGAATGCAAGTCCTTTCATTTTCCCTTTCCCTCTCCCCTCCCCCGCATCGGCTCTGTGAGCCTGTCTTGCCTGTCAGCCAAAAAGCCCTCCTGGCGATTTTTGATGAGCAATGTTCCATCGCGGCCAGTCCGACGGGACTTGCGGTCCGATTTATCCTCCGGTACATGGTACACGACAACATTATTTCTCTAAAGAAGGGTGTGGAGGGGTCCCCTATCCGTACAGTCGTAGCGTTACGGCTACGTCGCCGTGCCTGGCACCCCTTCTCCCCCAGATTTCCCCAAAGATTCCCGTGGCTTTCACGAGCAAGCCAATCTAAATCACCCATCATCATCAGGAGGCGACGTGGAGCAAACCAAAGATGGTAGGTCACCTACACAGGCACATCTTGATCTAGACGCATCGATGCTCCCCGTCCTATTGGCTTGCTGAAGAAAAGCGACATGCACGCCCGCATAGATATACCACCATCTTATGAATGAAGGAGGGGAGCGTATGAGGGGAGAGTAAAAATACCCGAAGTTCTTGCAATGACTGTCGGTGGAGGGACTTAGGGATATACATACTGGTACTACTAGGTAGTCTCTCTCCAAAACAGATGTGCCGCATCGTGCCTGTCTGTCTCTCTCCACACTCTCCTTCGGCTTCTCCAACTTTTCTTCTTCTTTTTCTTTCTGGTCCTTCTGGAAGTGGAGAGGGAGGTTCTTCGTTAATAAACCCGGATCTGCAAGACCAGTGCCGATTTCCCCTCAGCCATATTGCGACGGTACCATGCACAACCAAGACACACCAAGCGCCCTCTCAAATTAGTGCAGGCAGGCCAAGTCTGCCGGGAATCGTCTCGCTCTCGAAAGGCAGACTGCATTCATTTTTCTTTTGTAACCTCGTCCATTTTATCCTCCCTGTCAACCAGCAGGTCGGTCGGAGCGTTTTCCCCTGGTATCCGCGTACGTCTTATACTAGACTAGAGGCGCCAGTCCCCGCAGCTCCCCTTTCATCTCAAATCATCATATCAACAAACCCATCAGAGGTGCAGCGTCTGGCATCGGCTGCTGATGCCGTCGAATATGCAGGTGTTGTCCACTGGGATGTACTGTTTCGTGATGATCTTGATAATTTCCTGGGCCACCATCCCGCCAGTCATGGCGGAGATGTTGTGGAGCTCGCCGCCCCCGGCTCTGGCCACCTCCTGAGCCGCCTTCGCTAGCCGATCTTTGTGATCGCTGCTGGTCCTTGCTGCACTTCTGCTGGGTAGGGTCTCGCTGATCGTGCTCATGATCTGCTCCGCCGTAGCGGCGGGGGCGTGGGTGGTGGCGGATAACGCTAGGTAGATGGGCATGAGCGAGAGGGGCTCTAGGGTCGCCTCGGCGTTGGCGTCCTTCTCTAGTTCTGATTCTATTATGCGTGTGCGTGAGTGTGGCGAGTTTTAATATGTAAGCCCTCTCTTGACTTGCGTAGTTGTGACATCCCATGACGAGGGGAATTTGAGAGAGAGATCGGTCGAGAGCTTACCTACGACCTTGGCCAAGCGAGCCCCGCTAGCCTCCACCTCCTTTGCGTTGATGAGCTTGACGAAGGCAGCATTCTTGCAGAAGAGCTCCACCTCGGTAGGGTCGATTTCTTGACTAGCCGGAGACGCCCTGACGGTCTCTAGGACCTCAGCGACGTCTTGCCGGGCCTTCGCCTTGTAAATGTTCTGGAGCCTGATGTAGACCGCTGACTGGGCCTTCATATCGGGAACTTTCCCGGGTACAGGCAGGCACTGATGCTTGTCCCAGAACTGTCTGATAGCGGCAGCAACGAGCCAGAACCCTTCCCAGTCATCACTCTACATGGGACCGTAGGTTAGCGATTAGCTGGAGCACAGGAGCTGAGAATGCCCGGATAGAAATGCCCGGGTTTGCCACAGCCCCAAACCAAGATTGCGACCCTGGTTTAGCGACTGAGGCGAATGGAGGGAGGACGCATACCTTATGACTGTTCAGATACTCGAAAACTTCCTTCAGCCCGGATGGGAGCGCCGGTGGCGAGACCGTCTTCAGAACAGCAGCAACTGCCTCCTCGAAGTTCTCTTCTCCTCCCTCCGGAGTGTCTCTCCTCATCCCCTCTTCCACAAGCTTCCGGAAGGCGACTTTGTCGGCATATTTTGACGGGTAGTGCCCATTATGGCTCTCTTTCCATCGGTCTAGGTAGTAGAGCAATATTGCGACATATGGCAAGTGGCCGTGCTCGTGGCTCTCGAGACTTTCCATGTGTTCTGTCATCTCCTTCGCGAACTGCATCAACTCTGGCCAGGGCTTAAGCAGCCGCAGATCTGTAGTTGCCGTCTCGTCTGGATGGGTATCGACGATGGGGAAAGCTCCCTGGAGCTCCACGCGGAAGTACGAGTACAAACCCACAGAATGTATGGCGATCAACGGCGTCTTGTGCTGCCGGCCGTAGGACTCAAGGAGTTCCTTGTCGCCTCGGGTGATGGGGCAAGAGTACATGATCATTGTGAAGATCGAGGGACTGGCCAGCAGTCGTTCGAGACTGAGTCGGTTATCCTAAAATTACTCTCTCGTGTCAGGAACGAAGCAGTGGAGCAGCCAACAGAACAGAACCACGCGTATCTCCCCTATCCTCGTACCTCGCTTTTCGGGTGCCATTCACCTTGGACTTCTGGGTTCAACTCCAACAAGAGTTCCATGCAGGATTGCGCTCTCGACTTTCCCAGTGATTCCTCATCGAGAAAAAAGTTCACCCCAAGGTCCGGTTCGCTAACTACCGCGTCATCGTAGATGGTGAAACGTCCGATTCCTGCGTGTTGCGTTCTTCAAGTCAGAACCATGACCTCAGCAAACCAAGAAACGGGGACACGGGCTCGAAAAGGTCATACCGGGAAGCACTAAATTCTTCAGGGTCTCGACACCAACAGTTCCACTTCCCGAGTTGACAAGCAGAATGTTGGCAGACTCGAGAGCTGCTTGCCCGCTTGCTGCCCATAATCGAAGCTGTCTGTCATACTTCTTCTCCTTTTCAGAGGGCCGGTGTAGTATCGGCGGGGTCTGCGTCATTACTATCTCCGTCATACTGGAGCTGGGTATCGACTGGAAGATTTTGAGCGAGTGGGAAGTTGGTTTTCGCCAGGCTATTCCTCTTGGTCGAAAGCGTGCTGTCGATGTTGATCGCTCAAGGTTCTGTTAGTGTTGAGGGGCACTGGTTCCGCGTTGCCCAGACCATGACCGTGCACTGTCCACCTGATTGTGAGCCTGTGAGGTCACCGTCTGATAGATCTAACCGCCCCCAACAATTCTAACTCAGCTCCACTTTTCGGCACCCCACCAGTTACAACAATGTTATGAACGACACAGATATTGAAGCTCAACATCAGCTTCATCTGACCTGCTCCTATTGTTACAATTATTGGTCTCAGTACCTCCTGCGGTCCTCTCTTCGACAAGCAAAGCAGAAAGCAATTGAGTGCCCGGTCGACATAGTGGCCAACGGGAAGTCTTGATACCCGCTCAATGTCGCTGATGTGTTCGCTCAAGGCCTCAATCCGTCTTCGTCTTCGCCATGGAGTACACAATGAAATGCAACATCTTGACATGCCGAGTCGAGCTCCACGAGCAGGCCCTCGTTACAAGCTGCCTGTACGCAAAATATTTCAGCTTGCATTGAGTGCTGATGCTGGGATTGAGCCTATACCGGTATCTTTACTAACTGGCTCATTCGGCAGGCATGCCTTTTGCCTCGAATGTGCGCAACGCCTCAATCTCTTGAGCCCCGGGATTGACGACCATCGACAGTGCCCAGCTTGCTTTGGTCCGTTGCCGGGTCCGGAAAGCATTGCTGTCAACAATATCCGGCCCAACGATGACGTCAAGGCTGTCCTCATGAGAGGTCTAAGCCCGAGCATGGTGCTAGACTGTGCTGCCGCGGCCTTGAGTTTCTGGGAATATCAGATGGCTTCAGACTTGTGTGTCTGCAATCGTTCTGCAGTCCATGCTACGAAATTGGTCTTTTGACTCACCGCATCACTAATAGAGACTTTCAGACTCTTCGAAACCTCCATGAAGAAGTCATCTATGGAGAAGCATTCGAGACTCCAAGCCGACGTAGAAAAGTTCTGCCACGAAGTTGAGGCCGAAAGGCGGGCTGATCAAGACAGGCTTGAAGGCAGGTCGCCAGTCAACTTCCCCCTGGTGGCCCTCACATGGGTGACAGCCATTTTACGGACGCAAACTCTAACTCGGGATTATAACGCCGTCTAGAGATGACAATGGAACGGGATAAATTGAAGCAGAAGTATGACGAACTAATTCGCTCCAACAAGGAGAAGCACCGGAGGCTCCTCCAAACGCAGGAGCTGTACGACAAGCTCAAGCGGGAAGTGATGGTTGGCCAAATGCAAGATGCTGCGACAGAAGCCGTCGACTCGAGCTTTCGCCCGCTGGGTGCTGGTGCAGAACCGTCGCCGAACAGGCCGTTCGGGGCACCAGCTCCCCACCACCAAGAGGCAGAACCAGCACACGCCGGTCTCGATACCAGATTCAGACGGAACCCAACAGGATCAGGATCGCATCAGCCTTTCACACGGGCCCCCCAGTATGCGCGTGCTGACCAAGACGCGTCGAATGGGCCGATTCGTCAAGACCAGTTTCGATCAGTGGAGATGCCATCAGTCCCGACACCTCGCCCTGCACCTCGTCGGCGTGGCCCGGGCGCTGAGACAATTGGCCTGCCAGGAGTTCCGGGCCTAGTTGTCGGCGATCCTCCCCTCCCGGCCCACGGACGTCCCAGTGACTTCGGTAATCGCCAGCCACATCGAAGTAGCAACGCATCCGTGATTGGCATCGGCACCCCAAGCTTGGCCTTCGGAGCTCTCCACCCTCACAGCATCAACGCTGCTTCTGGAGGCATCAATGGATCCCAGTCACACCCCAGATGTGAGTCAACTCCCCCACAATCGCCTTGTTCCCATGTTGTGTTAGAAACTCTGAACAGTACATCTAACCTACTTCTATCACAGTGACCCAACGGCCAACAATGCCGCCAAACACGTATCAGAATCGTGGGGCTTCCCACTGGCGACCAAACTGACTGATACTTGACAACATCTGGAAGGAAAGGAGGACCGATATGCCTTGGAAATCTTGCTACACACACCTGAGAACGATGCTAATCTCAGACCTACTAACAAATAACAATCCTGCTACAGGGTTCGAATCTGGACCAAGCTTAAGGCGATGCGGTTGGTCAACATCAATTGCCTAGAATTTGATGGCGTTCGCTGTAGCCTCAACGAATACATATTTCCCAATTGTTGTCTTGGTTTGTTCCTGATCAACACAATGGTGTATAACTACCGTGCCCGCCTTTGTTTCCCTAAGTAAGAGCGGCATTACCCAAAACTTAGATATTTGCCCGCTCCATAATCTCTTTGTCTCATGGATTCAAGGGAGCAGTCCAGTAAGTCACTACGTACCTACCTAGTTATAAAATGCTTGCCTCCCCCCAAGTTTCATCCATGTCCTATTTCCCTTCTCCTTCACACCTCGCGCCAACAGCCTCAACAGATCGTGGTTTGCAGGACCGAAAATTGAACAATAAAAGGGCGATAGACACTGCTCCCACCAAAAGCTGAAGCGTGAAAACGATGGCCTGCCCTCAGTTTCGTGTTCACCGTAAACGGCGCAGTACGAAAAGGCAGTCCGTCGGTTCCCGGGGGGTTCCAGCTACGGGACACCACCGCTTCAACAACCATTTTGTTTCGAACCGCTATCATTCCGGCGCCGAGAGATCATGTCTCACAGAGGTCAAAGGATGGGTTCAGGTTACGAAGAAGAAGCTCTTCTGTCACCACACTGTCAAGGCTACGGAGTCGCCGGTCATCCGCTGTCAAGATTACTTTATTGACCCGGATATTCGGCCGCCGCCTCCACGGTTCAGCCTTGGATCGAGTCTGAGTTCGGGAAAGCTTGCCCTTAGCCCTGGAGAAGCCCTTTCCTCCCACCCCATCGATCCCGCTCGCCCCAGCACCAAGTTGAGACGGCACAGCGTCAGGCGTCATGGCCACATCTTCTCCTCCGGAAGTCAAGACGCCCTCATGGGCCTCTTCGAACCAGAAGAGGAATCTCCTATCGCCGAGGATCCTCAGCCATCACCCTGCGAGGCACCCTGCGAAGCACCCGACCACGAATATTATGCTCGGATCGTTGGGCACAAAGATATGGTTATGGAGCTCGAGAGAATCGCCTGCATTCTCCCGGGAGGTATTTCAGAGCCGAAAGATATTTCTGCTGGCGTTTATAAATTGGCAGCCGACAAATCAAGAGTACGTTTAAGAATTCACATACTCCCACAACATCCTATCCACTTCGGGGAAGAGACAGCGCGTTACCACCCCCTACTTCTTGCCCGCCGAAGACTGACCATGTAGTGGGCTCAGGCGAGTCCGCTACTTAGCCACGAGGCGAGTCACATTTGACTTGGTATATTTC
>PYSP01000461.1:0-14870 GCA_003049395.1 Pseudohalonectria lignicola
GGGGGGGGGCGTGCCACTTCGCCCACGAGCTCCATCATCAGCGGCTTCAACCCGCGCGGCGACGCCTCGGGCGACAGGGACCCGGCGGGCGCTGGCGGGTCGGGCATCCTGCCCATGATAACGGCGCAGCGCGACCGGTTCAAGAAGCGCAACGCCCAGCTGGAGCACGAGCTGGGCGAGTCGCACCGCACCGTGTCGCAGCTGCGGCAGGAGGTGGCGGCGCTGCAGCGGGACAACCTGAACCTGTACGAGAAGTCGCGCTACGTGTCGAGCTACAACCGGGCGCACCCGTCGTCGTCGTTGTCGGCCTCGGGCCTGGACGGCGGCGGCGGCGGCGGCGGCAGCATGGCCTCGGCCTACCCGTCGGGCGGCAACCCGAACCCGTCGACCGTCTCGATCAGCGGCGCCGGCAGCGGCAACCCGGGCATCGCGCTGGACCGGTACCGCAAGGCCTACGAGTCGAACCTCTCGCCCTTCGCGGCCTTCAGGGGCAGGGAGTCGGCCCGCGCCTACAGGCGCATGAGCCTGCCGGAACGGGTCGTCTACTCGGTCACGCGCATGGTGCTGGCCAGCCGGACGAGCAGGAACCTCTTCGCCGTGTACTGCGTCGCGCTGCACCTGCTCGTCTTCCTGTCGCTCTACTGGCTCGGCACGGTGGACGTGGAGAAGCACGCCGCCAACCTGGGCGGGAGCGTCGCCGGCGCCGCCGCTGCTGCTGCTGCCGCCGCTGCCGGCGGTGGTGGGGGTGCTGGCGCGGGTGCGGGTGCAGGTGGCGCGGTGGGGGCGGGAGGGGGAGGGGCGGGGAAGGCTGATTGGCATAAGGATGACTTCAAGGTGAACTAATCGTGGACTGTCAGGGCGGGGGGCAGTCCGGTTGTTCCTTTGGTTGGTTGTTCCCTCTGCTGCAGCTGCTGTAACCCACACCCGCATCATCTCAACATGTACTATCTATCCTCTTGTTCGTTCTACTGTGCCTTTCTGTCCGTTCCTTGGTTTGTTCTGGTTCGCTGGTTGGCTAGCTATTTGGGGGGTGTTTTGTTTGTCCTGTCTCCATGTGGTGGGTTTCAAAAATCTATTTTCCTTCGCGTTCACTCCGCTTTCCTGGAGCAACCATCGGCATCATCGGGGAGAACGAAAGGGGACGGCAAAACTTGCATCTTGAACCCGGGTCGTTTCTGTGTGCCCCGGCTGGGCTCCTTCTGTCCCAGCTCTGTATCTACCTAGGTACATACCTACCTACCTAACCTAACCAACATAGCACATTGTAGTTCATTTCATCCCCTCGTATACATGACACCATGTTGATCCCGACCCAGGCCTTGACCTTGACACGCACGCAAGCACCCATTAGCATGACACGAGGAGGGTTTTGTCGAGGGCTAAGAGACGATCGAGATGGATGCGTGCACGGCGGGTATACGGCTTGGCTTTCGTCTTCGGTGTCTCAGTCCGAGCGTGGAGGTTGTCTGGGTTGCGCGCGTCCCTGGGGGAGAGCGGGACAGACATGCCGTACATACCCAGTACGCCATTTTACACAGGCGCTCAGATATTGCCCGGCAGTCCACTCGCGGGTGGGGAAAGGCCCAATTCAGACGGGCTGAAGCCGCCGCGCTTTGTCGGTCAATTTCTTCTTCAATTTCTTGGTCTTGTTCATTTCTTATTTTCTTGTTTTCCACCGGCGGCTAACTTTGGCCTTTCCGTAGATGGCTGGGCTGTGGACACCGAAGAATGTCTCCATTTGCACCGAGGCCCCTAAGTACCGAACTTGGCGAAAGACTCGAAATTTCGACTTTTAAGCGAAGAAAGAAAAAGGAGCATTTATCGCCCTTGCTACGACGGAAGTGACGGCACCCCTCTCACTATGGCAGAAATGGAATGCGGATGGAAGGTGAGTGAGTTGGGCAGTTCTATTATGGGGAACCTTCGTTGGTTTGGTGCCTCTTGTTGTGCCTCTGCTCCCATATTACCTGCCAGGCACCACAAATACCTTGCCCCAGACGAGCAGCCAACCGTCCGTGCACAGCTCCTATTTTATCATCCGCACTATCAAACTTTGCTTCTCTACCCAGGTTTTCATTGCCGTGCCGTTTTGCGGGGTGTCGGTTTGTCCTTATTTTTTTCTGCTTCCTTCCCCTTGTTATTTTGTCGGTCTGTTGGTTGCGGTTCAGTTCAGTTTACCTCGGAACAAGCGCGCGCCGCTCGGATGTCCCTAGATCCATCTTGAGAGAGACGCAGAGATGCGGACGCGCAATATATCTTGCGATAGGTGCAAGGTAATATTCTCGGTTGGACTCGTAAGCCTGTCTCCTGCTGCGTATTTTCCGGAACCTGGCATAGTCTCTATTCCTCAGCTATTTTCAAGGATGCTTTCCTACCATACCACTGCGTAACTAGAGCACTCGTATACATGAGGCCCCAGTACACCTAGATTTAATCGTTCATCTTTCACAACGTAATCTAGAGACCTGTCTCTGTGAAGAGCAATGACCCTTGGATGGTGCTTATCGATTGGATGACAGAGGTTTGGCATTGAATGACCTGCTAGCCTAGGTGGGCGGCTGTTTTTCTTGTCGTCGCCTGCCCTTCATCCTTCCAGCATTACCACCTACATACACCACCAGATGTCGAAGTTGCGGTGAGCTAGGTGCCCCCTTTTAAGCATTGTGTATAAGTAGATAATGACGCCGCAGCTTTACTGACTTAGTAGTGATGTTGGCATGGAACACTTCTATTTGGGCACATTGTGAATTCCTCTGTGCCGGTGAGAAATTAGACTCGTGGGGGCTTTACGAGACTCGCGATGGGGACCTGGGCTCGCCAGACACGTGAATCGCACAGCTTGGAGTCTGGCACGAGCTGAATAGAATGTTTGGGGGGAGCAAAGACGGCCAGGGTTGGTCAGCGAGTAAGCCAGCAAGCATGTGGCATCGAGGTTAGGTATCCCAAGTTGACGCTGGCCACCTTTCGCGGCCCAACCCCAGTTCTATCAGCCTGCCCAGCCCCCGCAAGATCGAACAACCAAACGACGGGCTGGCGTCGTCTGGTTCGGAAAGGATTCCAGAATGGAAGGTGCGGAAAAGAATTGGTCACTACACCACCTTCCCATCTCCTCTCCCTCTAATATCTCTCCAATCTGGGCATCCGAACATCGATTCGCTTCTGCCAGATCGCGGCAAAGGTAACCAACTCTCTCGTTCGTCGTCGTCGGAAGTGGAGTTCGTCCTGATGGTGGGTACAAACGGAGACTGGCGACTCGCCCGCAAAGCCCGCGTACCAGCGACAAATTTTCAACGGACCAACCGTTTGTTATTTTTGCTCAAAGATGTGGGGCCCGCGCTTGTTAGTGTGGTTGCTATTTCAGGGATTTAACCGCCCACGCTTAATGAACAGATTAACACACCCTCTTAAGGGACGGGTAAAACTTGGCAAACTGGTTCATTTGCTCTCGCTGCGAGCCTGCAAGGTAACGCTCCATCCGTCTGTAAGCAATCTTATCCGCGTCGCCTTGGGACTGCTTTTTTTGTCAGGGAGAGATTGAGATGTCATTACGCGGTTCGGCCTCTTACGCGATGAATCGTCTGCGAATCCTGTTTTCATGTGGTCTCCATACTATTGGCACGCCCGGTCCTCGAGAGGAAAGGGTGGGCAAACTCAAAAGCCAAAGCGAATGAGGTTACTGAAGGACACGGAAGGACATTGAAGGACGCTGAACGATGCTGAAGATCATTTAGTGGACGGGATGGATTTCCCGACAGGATGCTTCAGTGGACGCCAATCGTCCATTGTTTCCAGATGAAGGACCAATAAAGTTGGCTCGTCGATACATAATGTTGAGGTGACAGACACCATCCTATCCTCTGTGCAATTTTCCAGGGCAGCACGGCAGGTACTCTGTAGTGACAGGCGACACCAACAGCCTCTGGCAAGCTTCTGCCAGCATTCAGCCTCTCTAACGAATGCCGGGGCCGCTCTGGGGAAGACCAAAATGAATTGCATTGTGGCATGATTGTTGGCATTCGAACATATCGCCAGCTCCCAAGTCCTCGGGCCTCTCCCACCAAGCTGTCGGGTCGACTCACAAATTTCTGCTATGAACAGCTTTCAAACCATTTAGATGCAAATGCACACCAAAATCAGACATGATCTGTTCACGGTGTCATTCTGTCGGCTCCCGTTTGGTTCCCAACCAGGATCCGTACCTTGGTTCGCAAGCTCCTCTCCTCCAGCACACCATCCGAACTGCTCAATGAGCCTCTCAAACCCCATGTGTTTTCAGGACCATTCCCATGCTGCCCTCGGAGTAAGTCGTGCCTGGGGTGTGGCTCTATTGATCTTAACCAAGAAAAACCTAGCGGCCCGGGCGCTTGCTACGCACTGACGGACGGCTAAGAATGGAAGAATGAAGGCAACGGAGGGGTTGGACGACGCTAAGTGAGACTAGCAGGGATGTCAGGGGCAGCATACCCCTGTAACAGATCTCTCGGCCTAGCCAAACAGACCCCGGCATTCCAAATTTTGCGCAACAGCTCCCCTGTTGTCTGCCCTTCGCTTTCCGCTGCCAATCTTTGCCAATGAATCTGCGGGCGGTTGTTTTTACCCACCAACGCAGCAACCCACCAAGCAAGACGCTTCTGAGATCTCACAAACGCCCGCCCAGAGACACCAAGGCTACCTTGGTGTCCCTAGCCGATGCGGCAGCCATCTTTGCCGGCCGTACCTACGACAAGTTAGGTACCGCAGACGACCCCGATTTAGAGTCCTGCATGGGTGGCAGGCGACCACTCTGGTCCCTCCCAGAAATAATGGGCTCTCCAACCATCGAAGTCTCTCCGGCGCCTTTTGGCGTTCGGGTCTTGGTATCTACGTATCTGTGTTCAGTAGTGTATAATAGAGACGATCCTCCCACCAAGCTGATGGGGGTTCGGAATACCTACCACAGCTTGCTCGTCATACCAACCTGATCGGCCTCGTATATCAACGTCGAGTCCTTTTCCGTTTTCCTTTTCTGTTTTCTTGTTTGTTTTCCTTGTCGGTTCTTTCCTTATCTTGATCTGGGTACTGGTCGATCTCTGCTGTTTTTCATCGGGTCTTCTTTCCTTTTCAGCACAACCATCTCGTCACTGTCTTGTGATCCAGCCGAAGTCAAAGTGAATTCACTTATATCGACCTCTACGACCTTGACGACACGTCTCTCACAACACGGTAACCAACTTTCACCAAACTACCTACCTACCTATAAAACTCAACCACACACCAGAAGCAAGGAGGGAGGTCAAAAGTTCAAGTACACATTCAAGATGCACGCCTCAGCACTATTCGCTTCGGCGCTTCTCGCCACGGCCTACGCCGCCCCCGCCTTCCCGAGTCTGAACCTCGACGCTGCCATGCCCGGCAGCATAGAGGTCGTGTCGGACTACTTCAACATGCTCGCCAAGAAGGTCCAGGAGCAGAGGTACATGTCGCAGGGTCCAGTCTGCGATCTGTCCAAGGTGACCCTTCCGAGCACAGGCTGTAAGTTGCTGTCAACCTCCCCCACCTGAGCGCTCGATGGAGCGAGAGAGGCACAACTTCAAGGCAGCTCGAACTGACACGAGGGTGTCAATCCGCGATGCAAACAGCACCCACAGCCCTCCCGCCACCCTCGGCCGGCTTGAAGCTCAAGCACATCGCCATGGGCCGCGGCACGCAGAACTACACGTGCGACGCCGGAAACGCGGCGGCGGTGCCCGTAGCCGCGGGTGCCGTGGCCACGCTCTTCAACGCCTCGTGCGTCGCGGCGGCCTACCCGCAGCTCCTGGAGCAGCTCTCGCGCGTGACGGTGCAGTTCAACCTGACGGAGGGGGAGCTGCCCCGGATGGCTCCCTCGAACCTGGCCATCTCGGGCAAGCACTACTTCCAGCCTAACCTGACGGTGCCCTTCTTCGACCTCGACACCCCCGCCCAGTCGCTGGGGAAGGTCCAGACGGCCAAGAACAACACGGACCCTGCGCCCGCGGACGCGCCCAGGGGCCAGCACGGCGAGCCCGCCGTCGCCTGGCTCAAGCTGCTCGCCAGGGCCGGCGCCACGGGCGACCTGGCCGAGGTCTACCGCATCGGCACGGCCGGCGGGAGCCCCCCCGCCAACTGCGGCGCGTCGCCTGCTACCTTTGAGGTGCAGTACTCTGCGCAGTAAGTTTCGCTTTGTTGCTGCTTATTGCTCTTCTCCACCTCTTCGTTATCCACCAGGTGGCATGAATGACCCTACGGATGCTAACTTTATGTCTTCCGCTTCCAGATACTGGTTCTATGAGGGCAAGAAGTCCACATAAGGATGGCGCACACAAAGCGCCCTCAAGTGTTTTTCTCTCTTTCGCTTCATCATGGGTCCATGGTCGAACCCACTAGCAAGGACAGCCATCTTCATATCGATTACCCGGTGGCAGGCTTCATACATCCACGGGAATCCCACCAAAAACCTAGCTCGCATTCAACGGCAGCAGCAGCAGCATGAGCTGTAGGCTGGTTTTGGTCTTCTTTTCCTTTCATTCTTCCTATTTCTGGTGGGAGGCGTTCATGGCGCACTCACACGGAGATAATTCCTTTGGCGACCGCAACCCCGCTTGTCGCCATTTTTTTTCACCCGGACACAGTTTACTTGCCTTTTGTTTCTCTTTTTTTTTCTTTTCGGGTGGGAGGCCTTTTACGTGCATAGGGCGATGGGAATCTGTGATAGCTTAGGTAGTTTGCGATAGTATATTCAAAATATTAATTATTTACATACGGACCAGCTGTGGCTAGTTTGTGGTTGCTTTCTTTCGCCCATTGTACCCTCCGCCTGCCCCTTCCCTCACCCAATGACCGCTCATTTTGCTTTGAAGCTTCCTCCCTCTTTTTCTCTTTATGTGCCTTTTTTGCTTCCCGCGAATTTCCTACATCTTCAGGGATCAGGTTCATCCGAAAAGTCGCTACCCAAAAGGCAGCCTCCAAGGCAAGGCTACCCGTAAGGCCAGCGGTGCAACCGTGGTAATGGAGGTGGTTGTTGTGGTGGTGGTGGGGGTCCAGGCTCCCTCGGACCGTAGATCTCAGACACAGGAGTCCGTCTCAGATTCGGCGTTGGTATTCGTGATTTATCGTTCTCCAAATTAGCCCCAATTCGTCCTTTCCCCTAGATTCCCCATGTCAATTAACCTTATAGATCAAATATGATCTACAGCTCACAGGCAATTCCAGGGCTGATAACATGTACCTCTCCCATCGCAATGCGCGCCAATCGGCATGCTTGACGACCACCCCTGACTGTTGGCTCCCGGAAACGCGATCTGCCTCAACCGTTGCTGCGGTCAGCTTTCTGAAGCTCGCCACAATCTTGTTGGGTTGGGAGGTTGCCCCTCTATCTCGCACCTGAAATGCGAAAAATTATACTGAAAAAAATATGAACCATCAGATTTGTGATCGCAGGGCGGCGGTCCACACTCCCTCGGCAGGGCCTCCTTTGTACCGGGCACAACAGACCAAGATTGCCCTTGGTCATCACCCCTTGGAGCTAGAGTCTCGGGCGACACTTTTTTTCTCACCGGGGACGGTGTGTGGCAGCATCGGAGTGCGCTGGCCTGCTGATAAGGCTGAAACGCACACGAGTGGGCGGGCGTTGCTGGTTCCAGTTACGGGATATGCCGTTGGCGGCTGTGGTTGCTGGGCATGGTGCAAGATTGTCAGTAACTTTATTGTATGGTATATATGTGTATGTGCGCACTGGAGTTGTCGGCCTCTTACAAGAGGAGGGAGGGAAGGGAGTGGAATTAAATGTTGGTAAGAGTGGGCGGCGTCGTCCCCGGGGGGCGAATGGTCTTATAGGTGGCAGATCTAGGGGTAACACCCCTTCAGGTCCGAGATGTATCAGGAAAAGATGCTGGTTGACAATAGGGAGGCCCTGGTGGATAATGGGTGTGCCTATGGTCTGTTTGGTCACAGAAAAACAAGCGGCAAGCTGATCATTTAAAAAAGGAATCAATGTCGTATGAATACTTAAGTGCTCATGGTTCCCAACAATCTTCCGAGTAGGTATTAGATTGGGGGCTCAGGATAAGGAAGCTAAACACCTTCGCTCAAGGATGCCCCGACACTGCCTCAAGATACAGATAGCGCACCCCAAAAATATAATTTGTGTCCTCAAATAATGTCTCACTACAAGTGAATGAAGAGGACTCACATGCTGTCAGCAGCAGCTTTTGTACCATACCCAAAAAAAAAGGTTGATCTTTCCTGCAGCTGGTCAGCTGTGTATAGGAGTATCCCAAGTATCAGGAGACACTGGCATCTCCACCACCCTGCGTGAAGTGTCAACCCTCGGCAAGCCTGGCACCTCGCTCAGCACTACCCCCTGGGTGTCATGCGCGGCGCTGTCGCGGCTGTGAGTCTGCTGCCACGCGCTCATGCAGTCCTGCAGGAGGCCCTCCTGCGCCTCAACGAGCTTGGCGCGGGCGGCCTCGGCCTCAGCCACGGAGCGGTGCAGCCGGAGGTACAGGTACACCGCCAGCACGGAGGCGAAGGAGAACGGCAATCCCAGGCCCAGGCCCAGGCCGACGACAACTGTGTAGCCCAGCGTCCCTTGGGCGAGGCTGGTGGTGTCCGCGGCGCCGGTCTGGTTCCCGTCCGGCGGCGTCGGGGACGGGCACGAGGTCACGACGGTGCCGTTGCAGCCGATGCAGGCGGTCGAGGAGGGGCTGAAGGCCAGGATGATGTTGCCCTCCGGCCTGCCGTCGTCGACGCGGCCGAGTCCCTTCAGCTGGAAGTTGTTCAGGCAGCTGGACACGTCCCGGCCGCAGACCCACTTGTCGTTCTGGCTGTTGCACTGCCGCATGTCGCTGGGGCGGTCGTCCAGGGGCTTGCCGATGCAGTACTGCGGGCAGCCCGGGCCCCATTCCTTGTCGGTGCAGCTCACCCTTATGATGTGGTTGTATATCGTGTCGTAGCAGTAGCCGTTGCTGAGGCACGTGTGGCCGTCCCAGCAGCACGATGACTGGGCCATCCTGCTTAGGCCTTTGCATGGGATTCCGTTCGCGTCTAGTTCGTGGTTGGGCCAATAGCACTTTTCAGCAGCAGCAGCGGCGGCAGGGGTAGTAATGGAGAGCACTACAAGGACGAGGCACCCCGGCGACGCGAAGACTGACTGCCGCATCTCAGGGAAGCTTCGGAGGTAATCAAGGTGTTGTCTTGGAAGGGCTTGGAAGGGCGGCTTGAGTATGGAGAGGTATAGGAGATTGAATGGTAAAGGTACACAAGGGTATTTCGGAATGCGTGTCTGGGTCGCTACGACCACGCCAGGGCAACGCGAGCAGAGGATGGGACGAGATAAAAAGATGCCAATCCAGTACCGTGACTTAGATATATAGCTTTTAGGTGTGAACTGCGCCACGACCAAGTCGTCTAATTGTAGAGCCTCGTTTGCGGCTGAGTGTCCTGCTCGAGCTCGGGAGGCACGCACATGGCCCCAAGCTTGGTTTTCGACGGCACGGCTAATGAGCATTCAAGAACGAGTACAGGGACTGGCAATGCTAAGCACTGGCCCTGTCTGCATACAGCTAGTGGAAAAATTTCTGCCCCCATCCGTCCCCTAAACACAGAGAATGGGAGGCATAGTCAGCCTAAGATCGACTCTCGGTCGCTAGCCTTGGACATTCGGAGTGCCTGTGTAACCCCAACCTAAGGGTGTCCTGAATCCAAGAACCCTCCGAAACCCAATCGACTGGCTACCGGCTCCCGGCCCCCACAAGTCAAGTGAACGCCACCAAGGATTACAGACCACAACCGACAAAACATCGCAATCTCATCAACCTACGAATCACACTGTTATTCTACTGGAGTCTTGGCGATTCAGGGCTATCCTCGACGACGCCACGAACGGTTCGGCTGGGTCCTGGGCGAGATCAGGCGCCGTCCTGCTTCGCCTTGCGGCACCGCACGCAGCTCGCACCGGCAAAGATAAAGAGATATCGACGTATATTAGGGGATGTCGGACAAACGCTCGTCGGATACGAGATGTCTGAAATCACGGGAGCGCATTCACGCTACTGCCATTGGCCGTAAGGCTGGCTGACCACGCCGCTTGCTTGAAACGATGGGCCGCGCTGCTTCGGGCCATACTAAGCAGCCCAAACACCGCCCAGAAGCAGCGTGACCTAACGCGCTTGCATGGAGATGGTAGCCTCTGCTATGCCTCCAGGACCAAATGTTGCGCATTGCCGCCTCCCAATTTGAGCGACCCAAGGCTCGGGACGATAACATCTTCCCACACTGATAGGGCATACAGGCGAGTAGAGGGACAGCGGAAGTGTATGATGGTGTGCTGCAACCCCTGGGGTATCTCTGATTTGGACTCCAAATGCCAAAGCCGGGACACGGCGTAAGCCAGCCTCCGTTACAAAACACAAGAACCCGGAAACAAAAGAACCCCCCCAGAAAATTAAGAAAACATCACCGTAAATCCCAGATTCCCAGACGCCAACATAGCCACCTCAGCCAGCCTTACTCACATCGCCCTCCGAGCCGCCGGGCCCGGCCGTGGACCCGTTGGCCGCCGCGTGGCCACGGAACGCCTCGAGTTGCCTGCGAACGTCCGCCCACAGCTCGGCCTCCATATCGCGCTCGACCTTGTTGGTGCGGCTGTTGAGCCAGCCGACGTCGAGGCTGCCGATGGCACCCACGCCGTTTGGGCCGAGCGAGGAGCCGGCGGGGGCCTTGGCGTCGCGGAGGGTGATGATCCCAGCCTCCTCGAGGCCCAGGATCTGGCGCTTCAGCCGGACGTGGACGGAGAGGAGGGTGTTGAAGAAGGCGTCGGTGGAGGACTCGAACGCTCGAGACTGCTGCTCCGTGGTCGCACCGGCGGAGGTGGCGGCGTCGAGACCTGAGGCCGGGGCGGGGTCTTGGCCGTTGGTGGCGTTCTTGGTCGGGTCGGAGGGGTCGGACGAGGAAGGGGATGCGAGTTTCACGAGTGACGAGAGAGCTTGGCTGGTAATCTCAAGGAGGGAGGTGATATCCTGATCCGTTCATTCGTTGGTATTAATCCCCGTTCTTCTGAACCGTTGAGAGTAATACAAGCTTACTCGGTCAATCTCACTCAACTGCTGCATCCGCTCGGCCTTGGTGAACGGCTCATGGACTCCAGGCTGGCCATCGCTTTCTGGTTCTTGGAAGCCGTCCATGGCGGTAACGCGATGTGGTAAAATCCTAGTTGAGTGAGCAAGTATGTCTAGCTCTTAAGTATGGTCCATTGATCATAGAGACCCGAATAATAGGCGCGAGCTTAACTGAACAGCTCGTGGATGCGACGTGACACCTAAGAGCTGGAAAGCTTGGTGAGGTATGGCTGGCTGGTTGTCCCCATGCGGCTGTGAGGTTAGAAGTAGCTTTGTCCAAGAAGTCGCTTAGCGTAGGTAACCGATATCCACATGCAAGTACGGGGGCCGACGTTATCAGCTATCAACATGCGAATTGGCTCCATTTATGTAACGTACGGGCATGTGCGTAGTACGGTACTGCGTACCTAGCCTAGGCTGTAGGGGTCGGGTTAGTGGGGCAGCTGGTAAGCTCCATTTGAGCCTCATGCCAGAGAAGTACAATCTCATCACCTGAAGCAGCACACCCATGTGCCTCAGATATAACAACACTTACTTCCTCCCACAATATTCGGAGTCCACCATATTGTCGAAGCGTCAATTGGTCTCTTACACACTCTGCAAAATCCTGCCTCTTTCTCTTATTTTCTTTCATTTTACCGGAAGATTTTACGTTGGTTAGGCCCCTAAGCCAGAACGCGTGCTCCGTTGTAGGGACGAGGCAACGCGTGCCAAAGGTGGAAGGCCTGTACCTACCTTGAGGATCAAAGATGTCGGCTCCGGCGCAGACTGGCGGGGTCGCCCCGGCTGGCCATCAATATGCGGCCCAGGCTGGAGCCAGCGGGACCGGAGGTGGTGGAGGCTCCTCACACGGCCAAGCTGCAGCGCCCGTGGCGACATCACCATCCGACCTGAACAAGATTGTGAGTGGCGGATATTTTCCTCGGGCTATTGCCTCGACTGGTTCTTGGCCCCATCCTCGCACTGCTTTCCTTGACAATCTTGCTCTCATTTCTGAAAGAGTGTCTTGACACCCACTCCGGTCACCTTTTATCTCAACATCTTCTCAGCCATCGCCTAGCGGCAGCGAGGGAGCGGGATTCTCATACCCACGAGGCTACGACAACAACCCATTAGCCTGCCCACGTACTCTAGCATATGATTAGTGCTATCGTGCTCATAAGGAGACGGGGCTCTGTTATTACTACTTCACCTACATGTTGCCTGGTTCCATCGCCTACCAACCTTCCACAGCTTGAACAGCAATTGCTCGCTTACTTGGTGCGGTAGAACGTCGTTTGCCTAGTCCGCAGGAGCAACCCAGTCGTCATGGAAGGATCAGATCCACCGACACCCAGTTTTTTCCGTACAAACTATCTAGTATGATTGGAGTTCTTACCTGCCTAGGTATCCAGGCTGCAGCCTGTCTCTGCAGTAGTGCCTCAGAGGCAGCTGCAATCACCTCAAACAACGGACAATATCCCACCCCCCATCAGCCAGCTACCTTCCTCTACCGCATATATTCTCGCAAACATTCGCCAGTGTATCACTCAAAACTCAGCCCTTTCATCCTTACTTACCTACCTACCCATCCACGGATAATTTCATCTTCATTACCCAGCACGATACCCGAGTCACACCACTGAAGACTTTCGAGCATCACTACCATTGTCAAAGTGTATAGTCCTGAGGCGGCTGGGGCCACGACTAACAGAAGGAAATACCCAGGTCACGGATTATCTTCTGAAGAAAGGATTCACGAAAACGGAGGCGACTTTTCGGAACGAGTCTGCAAATATCGCCGCGGATGGACGGCCAATACACAAAAAGGTGGAGGATATGGGTCCGAAACGGTATCTCAAGGCATTCAACCTCTTGAGGGATTGGGTGGAGAATAACCTCGATATTTACAAGGTAAGCCTTACCCCGCAAGCCAGCCACAGTGTATCTTCCCAGTCATCTCGACTGGCTCTTTAAGCTTTTCTAACGTTTAGGTTACAGTTCGAGCTTCGTAAAATCCTCTGGCCAGTCTTTGTCTACTCATTCTTGGATCTGATCGAACAGGGATTCACCGAAGAAGCCAAGCAACTGCTCAACTCTTTGAAGCCGCATTTCGAGAATGTCCACGCCGACGCGCTCAGGACTTTCTCCGTCATGACCCTGCCCGTGCATGTCAGGGAGAATGAGATGGCGCGCAGGTACAAAGAGGACAAGTACCGGATTCCGCTTAACCAGTTTGTCACCGGGAACTTGTTCCAGTTCCTCGAGCGGGAGGCAGACGCGGGCGGTTCGGTAATTACGCTGGTGTTGCAGACGCACTGTCGCCTGGAGTCGACCGCCAGAGGGCCCATAGAGCCGTACAGCTTTGAGGCGATCTATCGGCGGACGCAGAGCCTGGACCTGGATGAGGCCGATGCAGCGGAGGGCATCCCGGGTGTCTTCACGGGGGCTAACCACCGAGACATACTTGATGCAAGCGCGCCGCTGAAGCTGGGGCCCTTGGCGACGGAGCCGGAGCTGCGCGACGATGTCCTTGCCGAGCTGGAAGACGAGGACCAGCGGCATCCTCCAGTCCCCGGCAGGCCGACGCTAGTCGAAGATTTCGACAGGAAGATCAAGCGCGAGGAGAGCGCGGACGGCCCCAGCAGGGCTGATCTGCCTCTGCCGCCGTCCAGGGCGCGGGATGTGATTCTCGAGATGCAGAAGGTGCGGGAGAATAGAGATCGCTTCCGTATTGAGGGGAGGACTGGCGGGGTCGGCATACCCGTCTCTATCTGCATGTTTACGTTCCACAATACCCTGGGCAGGTACGTCGACAACGTCTCCTTGTGGTTGCTTTCTCTACCCATGATTACATAAGATACAGGACCGACCACCTTGCTAACCACAGTCCAACCGCAGCGTGACATGCATGGACTTTTCCAAGGACCACCAGCTCGTGGCGGCCGGCACGATGGACTCGTACATCCGAGTCTGGACGCTCGACGGCAAGCCTTTGAAGTCCAAGGTTCCCCAGGAACAAAACCTCCAGGCCAACAACCGCAAGCTCATCGGGCACTCTGGCCCCGTCTACGGCGTGTCCTTCTCGGACTCGATCGCCAATCTGGACCGCAACATATACGGCGACGAGGCCAACCCCACGGTCGACACTTCGCCAAAGCTACTCCTCTCGTGCTCGGCGGACGGGCAGGTGCGGCTCTGGTCCCTGGAAGCGTGGACCTGCCTGTGCGTGTACAAGGCGCACCACGGCCCCGTGTTCAGGGTGGCGTGGGGCCCGCACGGCCACTACTTCGCGACGGGCGGGTGGGACAAGACGGTGCGGGTGTTCATGCAGGACCATGCGTCGGCCGTGCGCATCATGGTGGGCCACGACACGAGCATCTCGGCCATTGCGTGGCACCCCAACGGCACGTACGTCTTCTCGGCCTCGGACGAGCAGGACAAGTCGATCCGCATGTGGAGCGTCAGCACGGGCGCCTGCGTGCGCATCTTCACGGGCCACACGGACTACGTCAGCGCCCTCGAGGTGGCGCCCAACGGCCGGATCCTGGCCAGCGCGGACACGGGCGGCAACATCATGTTCTGGGACATCGCCAAGGCGAGGCGCATTAAACGGTGCCGCGGCCACGGCAAGGGCGGCATCCCCTCGCTCGGCTTTAGCGTCGAGTCTAACGTGCTCGTCTCGGGCGGGCTGGACGGCACCGTCCGCCTGTGGGACGTCGAGCTGCCCGCCGACGGGAGCAAGGCCGCCGTCGGGGGCGCCGCCCTCCCCTCGGC
>PYSP01000462.1:6320-20444 GCA_003049395.1 Pseudohalonectria lignicola
CCCGCCGGCCGCGGCCGCGGCGCCCTCCGCGCTAGAGGTGGTGGGCTCCCCCTCAGAGGCAGAGAGCGTGCTCAGCGCAGGTGCGCCGCCGTCATCGGCCGGGGCCCAGAGCAACGCCACCACGGCCGCCGGGTCCGGGGCCGCCGCCGCCGCGGGCCTCACCAGGCGGCACGCCGAGGAGCTCGCCAGGTGGCTGGACGACCGGCTCGGGACGCTCTGGGTGCCCGAGGAGGGGCGCGGCGGCGGCGGCTTCGGCCTCCTGGGCGGGGGGAGCGCGTTTGGGTGATCCGAAGTTGGAGGCGGGGGAGGGTTATCGGGGGGAAAGGAGGGACGCTCCTCCGACGGGATGGCGGCATGCAATGTGGGTGGGGGGATGCGATTTCGAGGTGGGGGGCCGTAGGGTCTTTTGTGGTGGACCGTTGGGGGAAACTTGGGGAGTGGACGACATCATTCGTATTATGGTCGGGATTATGTCCTGCGCCCCCTCATTTGGCTTCCGGACTGCGGGATTAGCTGCCCCGGACTATGAATAGGCCGGGGGTTTTCTAATGGCTCTTCCGCTTTGCTTGTATGGGCATGCATCAGGAGTGTCCGCATTGGCTCTTGGGACTACTGAAGACTCAAATATCATTTCGAGGGCGAGCTGAGGATCACTTCTATGGTATTTATTGGCAGAGTTTCCCGCCTCTCGGACAGATTGGCTCTGGGCACGCCGCTCCGCCTCAGCTTGGTAGAGACAACGTGGTGTGCGCACAGGAGGAGCTGAGATGGGCGGAACGCTAGCATCATCGGCATACCTAGGTAGGTAGCGAGGTCACGGTGGCAGTCTCACACGTGGCTAGACAGACGCAAGGGGAAGGAGATAAGGCTACTATTAGAGCCAGTTCACCCCTCGCTGTAAGCTAGATATATATAGGTATATACAGTGTACAAATGTGTACCATATTTTTCTCCAAAACGCTGCCCGCTATCTGGTGATGTCTCTATACTTGTTGTCACCGATTGTACCCGTGCAGAAACGCCGCCCCTAATGATTGCCTAGATACCCTTGGAGAACGCCCTGGCTTCCCTCGTCCATCGGCCCGATTGTGCAGTGTGGGATTAAAAGCAATGGGTATGTGAGAAAAGTCTCAAGGAAACCGTATTTGTGGGGGACAGAACGACAATGGAATCCGCCCCTGAAGATGGTGAAGGAATAAAAGGAGAAAGGTGTAAATCCAGCTGCGCTCTGCGGTCGCTTCCCTCGATACAAAGGTACTCCATGCGCGGTCCGCCTGTCCAGTCATGAGTACTAAAAATATGGTAATGGAAAAAGAGGAAGGAGAAAAATATAAGAAGACAAAGGAGGAAGTTGAAGAGAGCTCGTGTGAAGTGAGAAATATAAACAGCACTGGCCAGCCAGGTGGACATGCAGAACGGAAGGCGGTCCGGGTTCGGGGCCCGGTATCACTCGATACTAAGCTTCGTGATCCCATCGTTAGTGTCCGCCATGCCCTGGTATCCGACGCGCCCCTTGTTCCCGCTGACGCGCCCGCCAGAGCCAGAGCCAGAGCCAGCGCTACCGCCGCCGTTCCCGCCCTGTGGCTGCTGCTGTGACTGCTGCTGCAGGGACGCCTGGCTGCCGCCGCTCTCGCTCGGCGCCCCACTGGCACCACCACCGCCGCCACCGCCGCCTACCCGCCCGGCGTTGCCGACGGTGTCGTGCCCGTTGCTGCCGGGCCTCGAGCCCCAGGGCATGTCCCTCTGCAGCGGGCTCTGCATGATGGGCGAGTTGTGGACGCTGACGCCCGGGCTGACGGCGCGCCGCTTGAAGCTGGCCGGGTCGAAGCGGTCGTCATCGTCGCCCCGCCGCCTCTTGCTGTTGATACGCCGCGTGATCTCCGCGGCGCTGGGCGGGCCCGGCGGCGGCGGGCAGGCCGACGACGACGTGGTCATCCCCGCCGCTGTGCCGCTGCCGGACGCGGCGGTCTGCTGCGGCTGTTGTTGCTGCTGCTGCTGCTGCAGCTGCAGTTGTGGCGTGTTCCCGCCGGATGAGCTGTTCGTCATGGTCAGCGGGAAGATGCCGCCGGCGGGGAGCACGCCGCTGCCCGAGGGCGAGTCCATCGACATGTCGTCGTTGCTGACCGCCGATGACGAGCCCCTGGGCATGAGGGAGGGCGGGGGCGGGGTGGCGCCGCCGTTGCCGCTCCCGTTGCCGCCGCCCGACGACTCGGAGAAGGTGTCCCAGAAGGTCTTGCTGCCCCTCGAGTTCCGCAGCGCCTGCTGCTTGAAGCTGGACGAGAGGCCCGGGCCGCCTGCGGCAGAGGAGGAGGGATCGACCATCATGGCGTCGTCCGCCAGCAGCAGGTCGTCCATCATCTCCTGTGTGGCGGCGGCTCCTCCCATCTGAGGGCTGGAGAGCGCGGTCGTGGCCACCGAGAGCGGCGGAGGCGGCCCCCGCGGTTCCAGGTCCATGTCGCTCTCGCGGACCTGGCGGACCACTTCGGCCTCGCGCCTCACCTCGGACTCGATTGGGGCGCTCTCCTCCATCAGGGCGGCGCGCATGCGGGCGAAGGCTTTTGTTTTGGGCTAGCCAGGCGTGATCAGTCCATCTGAGCCCACTGTAGACTGTATTCGAACGGCGGGGGACAATAAGGAAGTCACGCAGTACGCATTATCTTGGATGAGGGGGAGGGAACAGAAGAGGAGTTGGAAAAAAAAAGATACAAAAAAGGCTTACCAGAAGGTTCCCCCGCCTCGTCACAACCCGCCTGATGACCTCCTTCTGACCATCCCTGCCGGGCGCCCCCAGCATGCTCTCTACGCTGTCCATGTGCGACTTCATCCCATCGTCGCTCTCGTTCCCGGAGCTGATGTTGAGCTGGTTGGCCGCCCAGCTGATGCTCTCGCGCCTCGAGTGGGCCTGCGGCGACTCCCTGCTGCTGCCGTTGTTGTTCGGCGGCGACTTGGAGCTCCCCAGCATCGGGTTCATCGGGTTCGCCGTCCCGCCGCCGGAGGAGCCCAACCCAAAGACGCCCCCGCCCCCGCTGCCACCACCGCCGCCCATGATGGAGTGGAAACCCAGGCCGATGGGGCCCCGCAGCTTCTTCTTGAGCTGCTTCCGCGGTCGTTGGCGCTGCTGGAACGAGAGCAGGCTATTCATGGCTGGCGAACCGCCGGCTGGCCCAACACCACCACCACTCATTGCGCCGTAGGGGCTGCCGAGGCCGGGCAGCATCGTGGTCTTGGAGATCTGCGGCGTCATGAAGGGCTCGTCCATCATGTCCTCGTCCATCAGGTCGTCCATGTCGTCCGAGCTCGACGACGAGTCCGAGCCCAAGTTGTTAGCACTCCCCAGCGAGGTGGAGATGGTCATCTTCTCGTGGTGGCCCATCACGGACCACAGCGAGTTGGACGACTCCGTGGCACCGCCGCCGCCGAAGTCCCCACCCCGACGGGCATAGGGGTGGTGGTGGTGGTTGTGGTGGTGGTGCTGGCCGCCCATGGTGCTGCCGGGTATGTTCATCGCGGACCTCCCGCCCCCGCCTCCGCCTCCGCCCCCGCCGATGGTAGGCGACGAGTCCGGCGAGGACTGCTCGGCCAGCGTGGAGTGGTGCAGGCTCGTGGCGGCGCGGGAGAAGTCCAGCCCGCGCGACCGGCGCGGCAGGGCACTCGGCGAGGCGTATATCTGTGAGTGGTCGAGCTTCGGGGACAGCGGCACCGGCTTGATGTAAGACGACGACGTCTGCGCCGCCGGCGAGACGTCCCGCGGCGGCATGTGCAGGGACAGGCCGCTCTCACCCGCCCGCGACTGGAACTCAGACCTGCTCGGCGTGACGGGAAGGGCGGGCAGCGTCGGCAGCGTGGGGGGGAGGGTCGGCAGCGGCGGCGGCGGCGGGTCCCGGATCGAGCTGTCGTCCTTGGAGATCCTCCTGGCTGCCTCTATTATGAGCGGGGAAGGCGACAGCTTCTGCCCCGGCGTGCCACCTCCGTCGGATAGCGACCTCGTGGCCTTGGACATGGGCGACCGTTCAATCGTTCGGCCCCGACGCTGGTCGCCTGCCCAGTCCTCTCTCCGCTCGTCGTCCACATCGAAAACAGCCACATCGCCAGGGACCGCCCCTAGTCGTCGCGTCGAGTCGTCCATGTCATATCAGTGGTGCTCGTCATGGGTTTAAGCCGTGATGAACGGCGAGGTGTCTCTGGTAGTGCAAGTTGCGTATTCTCGAATCAGTGGACTAGGATTCGAGACAGTGCTCAGTCAAAGCTGAGGGTGGACTCGCGGCGGAGCGAGTGGGTGTCTGAGATGGTGAGACTATATAAGTTCGTTGTTGATGTCTCCGAGGTCCGTAGTGAACGACAGGCTCAAGTCGTGTTACCGCGCGTCGGTTGGAGGGTCTTCGTGAGGCAGCGCATATATGAGTGCAATCGGTATTCGGGACTAGGTATGTAGTGAAAATAGAAATGCGGAGGACTGGGCTCGGTTTAATTCAGTCCGTGGTCATGGCTACCTCGTCAAACCATAGAGGTTGCAAGAGTCTGGTTGAGGATGCAGTGAACTTACCTGTGGGTTACCAACTGCGTTACACCGAAATTAAAACATTACATAACATGAAGATTCCCATCTCGAATTCGTGACCGGGTTTAGCGCCTGGATTGCGGCAATGCGGCTAAATTTCAGGGCTCAGACCCAGACGCAGGCCTGGTAACCCGGCCTTCCTCCTCTATAAACCCGGCTGGGACGATCGGGCAGGTCCGACTGCAACGATCAGCTCGACCACAGCCAAACGACACGCCCACCCACTGCACATCGGATACCCAAACAATCAAACCTAGCTCATCATTCATGCTTGTCTCCTCTTATATTGCTGCTATTTTCCCCATTTTAAGGTTGATATATCTGCCATTATGAGATACATAGTCTCTTCAGCTCCGTCCCTCATCCAGTCGTTTTCCATCCTTGGAGGGACGGGACAGCGAAACAGGAACACAACCCCCTTTGCACCCCAGAAGCCGAGAAACTTGCGCTGATGGAAGTTCTCTCCAAATCAATGCCACTTGATATCGACTCCATCATTAACAGGAGACAATTGATATCACGCCCTCTACGATCACCCACCCCAGGGGCCCAGCCGTCTCTCCCACCCCAACGCCAACCAACATACAGTTGAACTGACAGGCTGACAGGCATAAAGTGAACCCCTGATAGGGCCTGGAGGCTGAATCTGCCGTAGTGGGGAATTCTCCCCCATGGACCGGTGCGGGGTAGCTAACGCAAGCACGACCGCACCACCTAGCGAGCAACCCCGCAGACCCCCAGCCCTTGGTCACTCCGAGTAAGTGGGAACTGGGATCCCGGGAGTGGCCTTTTAGCAAATCCAGTGAGGGCTTCAAGGCGAGGGTGGCCCGATATCGATGAGATGAAGGACGGGCGGACGGCTCGTGATTAACCGGCGTCTTATGCCTGCGACGGCTTAAGCCAATGTATACGGCTTCACCCTAGTATTTATACCAAGGGCGATGCCTCGTCTTTTGGGCTCCCTTCCATTTCTTTTCAGCTCTCTTCCCATACTATCATATCCAATTACAGCAAGCCCTAGATCAAGTCCATCCCCGGCCAAAACGCCAACCTTCTTACCAAGCGTTAGTGAAGCATAAATATGGCAGAACCTGTCCCCCAAGACTCTGGCTTCCTGGCCCAAGATGACCCCACCCGTCCTCGCAAGGACGTGGCCGTCCCTTTCCGCGACTTGATCCCCAAGCCGGACCACCCGCGCATCAAGGGGATCGAGACGCACAGCGCCCTCTCGTGGTGCGAGACCCGCCGGCAAATCCCCCAGCCGGCCTGGCTCATCAGCCGCCTCGAGCGGGAGAACCTGGAGCGGCCCTATGTGGGCTTCACCACGGACGGCACCGTGCACGAGGGGGTCTACTCTTATGCAGCCGGCAGCGAAGGCGTGGTGGTGGACGAGGGCGCGCCCACGGCCGAAGCGGCAGCGGCGGTAGAGAAGCTCCTGGGGATGCTAGATGAGACGCAGGGGAAGGCGGTACAGTGCGGCGAGGTCACGGACGATGAGTTCCGCCTGTGGTCGAACCCGGAGCTGTACGTCAACCCGGGCGGCCTGCGGCTGGACGAGTGCGACGACGGGGTGCGGCGGGCCGTGCACGACGTGATCCGCGCCAGCACCTCCGAGAAGGGGTACGGCAACATCTGGGGCTGCTGCCTGACCAACGGGTTCCTGGGCCACCTCGTCAACGGCAGGGGGGTGCTCAACGAGCACAGCTACAACTTCCGCCTGTTCGGGAAGCCAGGGGTGGACCCGAAGAAGCCCTGGGGCTTCACCTTCTTCGGGCATCACCTCTGCATCGCCGTCGTGTTCCTGGGGAAGTGCATGGTCATCGGGCCTTGCTTCCTCGGCGCGGAGCCCGACGTCATCGACGAGGGGCCCCACGCCGGGCTGAGGCTGTTCCACTTCCAGGAGATCGGGGCGCTGAAGCTGATGCAGGAGCTACCCGAGGAGTTACAGAAGAAGGCGACGCTCAGCGTGGGCATGGACGCGAAGAGCCTGCCGGCGGATCGGTGGAATCCCTTTGATGAGAGGCATTTGGGCGGGACGAGACAGGACAACCGGGTTGTCCCTTATGGTATGGCACAATATCTCGTCCCTTTACTAATACCCCCCTTATTATTGCCCTCTTCCTGCCTTTCCGATGCCGTACTCGTTGGTGAGCTGAACTGATCAAGTTGTATCTTAAACAGAGGGCTGTCCGGTATCCGAGTTCCCTCCCGACAAGCAGGCCACGATCGTGGAGCTCTTCAAGGAGTTCAACTCGTACTACCCCGAAGCGGTCCTCGAGCACAGGGTCTCTGAGTTCAAGAAACATATGAACGAGACGTACTTTGCCTGGATCGGCACCTTCGAGGATAAGGACCCTTACTACTACCGCATCCACAGCCCCGTCGCCTTCATGGAGTTTGACTTCCACTGCGGGAGTGAGTTATAGAATCCAGCCCCTTACAGGCCTACTACCGAAGCACCCAAGATAGCACATGCCCAGCGTGTATCTCGACTAACAGATGTTGTGTGTGATAAAAGTTTTCCTCACCAACACCAGCCCGGCGCGATGCCATATCCACACCGTGTGCAGGCTGCCGAACATGGGCGACTATGGCAAGGCCCTCCTGAAATCGGCGGGATTGTGATCGCTTCAACCTTCTGACCGGAACAACCGAGCGTGATATGGAAAATGTACTCATATTACATATTGAAGCCATTTACCAACCATCTTCGTCTTATCTACCCAAAATTATGTCTATCTCGATACCAAACGCCCCATAGCACCGCTCCTACTCCCCCCTAACACCCGAACCCTACGGCACTAAAAACACACCCCCGCTACACTCATTCTACGTAGATAGAGAGAAGCAAAATGCAGCAATCTCCCAAGTCTATATATCTCACCGGGCCCCGAACGCCTTGTCAAAGTTGACCAGTGTGAACCGGTAGTGCACGTCGTTGTCATGGACCCGCTGGACGGCCTCGCAGCACCCTTCCTCGGACAGGTCGATGGTCTCGACCCAGGGGCTGACGCCCTTGCCCGCAGCCAACTGCAGCATCGCCTCCATCTCCTGGTGGTTCCCGATGTGGCTGCCCATCAGCTTGGCCGCGTTGGGCGTGAACGCGAACGAGCTGATCTCCAGGAGCGCCCTGTCCGAGGCCGACTATGTGGAACTCGCCCCCGACGGTGGAGAGGTACTGAGATAAATCGAACTTGTCGGTCGCGTCGACGCAGTTGAGCACGAAGTCAAAGGCGAAGGCGCACGGCTCGGCCCACCCGTCGCTCTTCGTCACGATCACCTCCTCGGCCCTGAGTAGCCTGCAGTCCTCGACCTTGTCCGGCGAGTGCGTCATGGCGTACGTCTCCGCGCCCAGGGCCTTGCTCCACTGCAGGCCCAGGTAGCCCAGCTCGCCGACCTCGACCTCGGCCACCTTCTTGCCCGGGCCGACACCGGCCCTGTGCAGGGGTGAGTAGGTGGTCACGCCCGCGCAGAGGAGCGGCGCGGCGGCCGAGGAGGGGAGGGCGTCGGGGGTCTTGAAGGTGAAGTGCTCGTGCGCCCGTATGTGGCTCGCGTAGCCGCCGTGGGCTTTGCTGCCGTCCGGGTAGGAGGCGTTGTATGTGTCTTTTGTATCTCCTCGTCAGACACGGCGGGGGGTTTGAAGGGACTGCTTCTTGCACGTCTACGTAATGGAACATGAGCCCCGGAGGATTTACCAATTTGGTGAGGGCAGTACTTCTTGTTCTTGCTCTGGCACAGCTTGCACTTGAGGCAAGCCTACACTCGAGCGCCGACTCCGACCTTGTCACCCTCCTTGATACCCTTGACATCCTTGCCAACTTTGACCGACACGCCTTTTTTTTTGCGGTTCATGTCGGGGGTCAGCCCGGGAAGTCCATTCGAATAACCCTAGGCAATTGAGAAGTCACCCGACAGTCTCATGGCCAACACACAGGGGCTGGTGTGAAGAAGTGATCATTGTTGGTGACACTGTGTGTTTCTGTTATAGGACTCTCCAGCTTGAGGATCTTACTTGCTCCTTTGAAGTCGCCCCAACTGCCAGTAATGGCTGCGGACGTGTGAATCGCAGGTCAGTAGAGTTCTCATGGATCTTTTCAGGGGTGGTCGCGGCTAGGGACGTGCTGTGAATGTCGGATCCGCAAACACCGCAGCACTCGATCCGAACGTCAATATCGTTGTCCTCGAAAGGCTTGGGCTTGAGCCCCTGCTTGGAAAACTTGCTCCACGCCTTGGGGAGTCGACGCAGAACCCTTCAAACGTGTCTGGATAGCCCATGGTGGCGGCTTGTTGACAACGTATGAACAAGCGAGTTTGGAATACTTTCAATATTACTCAAAAGAAGTCCCGCTGCCTGGAAAATGGGTTCTAGTTTTGCTTTGGGCAGATAGTGTGCATTTGTCCCAAATGTTTGTCCCAAATGACCAAGAAGCCAAGCCTTTATACACCTCTTCCACCATTATGGGTTTGCGCTGAGTTCTAGAGATCCAAGCAGCCGACCAGGCACGCTAGAGCAGACCGAATTGTCATTCTGATGTAAGTGGCTGTTGGGTGATAGGGGGACCGTGGGATATCTCGTAGAGAAAAGCGACGTCTTTGATTCTGTATCAAGTTCACATTTCCCATTTGTCATCAGTAAAGCCATAACAGTCCAATCGAACCCCTCAAGACGGATCAGATTCGAATTGGGCCGTGGAAAGTAGCGGACTTAACTATTCGGCAGTGGGCCGGTGCCGGGCTCTCCCACCTGCCCAAGTCCGTCTAAGTTTGATGCGGCACAAATTGTCGGGACGGCCGCCCGAGTGCTTCTCGCCGCACGTCATTGATACGTATCCCAATCTTTACCACTTTCCATCCACCCCATATTCCCAGGGCTCCGGGACCTCATTGTTCCAAGTATTGAAACCACAATCCCTCTGATGAAGAAGGCTGTTTTCCAGGTTGATTACGACGAGTATGACTGACGAGAGTCAGTAACACGTTGGCTGAGGCTGCGAAAAAGGGCGACTCCTTGTCATCACCTGGGTCTGTCACAGTGGGGCCGAGAGAGGATGATCACCTCCCTTCCGTGGCTGCCGCGAAGAGCTTAGAATCGCCGCCCATGATGGTTTCAATAGCATTCATCCTGTGAAGGAAGTGGCTGGAGTGGCTAGTAGAGCCACGCGTAACCGAACGTAGTGTAGCACGAACCTGTTGCAACGCTGTGATCCAATATCGGTTGAGTGTGGGGTCCTTGGATTGGTATTCGAGAGTATTCACTAGGAGTGGCGAATTTTCTTCGGAATCTCAGGGGCCTGCCTGCCTTTGGCTAAAGATTGTCAATAGGTGGAGGTGCCTGCCCTGGCCTCGGGTTTTAAAGTGGAGATGCGAGCACGGCAAGTACCGAAAGAATCCATCCTAGCCTGCCTAGGCAGGGAGTCAACCTTTCAACTTTAAATCACTGGATCGCTGCATAAGGGTGCTTAGAGGGGCGTCGTCAGCGACCCAGGCTGGGTGGACAGCATGGTGGAAGAGTTGACCAAGACTTGAAATACAGGAGCAGTCGCTCTTGAAGCTTTGCAAAGCCGGCCCGTGAGTCCTCGATACGTGTATTCCATCACACGAGTCTTTATATTCACCCCTCTACCCGCAGTTTCATCCGATCGTCTTGCAGATACGATGAGCCGACGCACCCACAAGAAGTCCAGAAACGGCTGTCTTGAGTGCAAGCGGCGGCATGTTAAGGTTGGTGTTCGCTAGTTAGCCCTATGAAGATATCCACGGCGAACGGGACTGTATTGGAACCCCGTTCGGCAATGCGATCCAGTGTTCTTGAGTAGCGGTTTTCTCGAATGGCCAATGCATAATCCAGAAGCAACCTAAAAACTTTCAATCCATTGCTCTTACTAACGCCCCCGCCCCCGAAAGTGCGATGAGACTCGGCCGATATGTGTCAATTGCCTGACGGCAGACAGACAATCGTTCTGCGAGTTTTCCAGAACCCGACCGGGCCACGTGCCGACGCAACCCTCAACCGCCAGCGGCTCAGCGTCGCCAAGCCCGGGACGTCCTAGGTCTCTGCCACTTCCTCTACCCCAATCACCGGCTGTCAATGGGGCTCCCCTCTTCGTGTTACAGCAGGATAACCCGGAGGACCTCCCAGCCGTGAACATGGTTCACATCGAGCTCTTCCACCACTTTGTCCAGGGAACGCACATGTTCGCTGAGACCCAGCTGCCCGAGATTCAGGGCCTCGCCAAGGACATCACCCTCAAGCACGCCCTCCGCGTGCCTTATCTGATGCACCAGGTGCTAGCTCTGTCGGCACGCCATCTGAGCACCGTGAGGCCAGCGCAGAGGGATTTCTACTACCACCAAGCCGTTGCCCTGCAGACACGGGCACTCAGCCTGTTCAACCAGAACGCAGTCGACGTGTCCGACAGCAACCGGGTGCCGCTCTACCTGTTCTCCTCCCTGTTGGGCTTCCACGCCCTCTGCGACACCCTTTCGTTCCGGGACGACAACTTCGACCCCTGGCTGGAAAGGTTTCTCAGCTACCTCCGCCTCCACCGGGGCGTCCAGAATGTCTTCAGGGAATTCATGGAATACCTTGAGACATCGGAGATACGGCCGGTCATGGAGCAGGGAAGGGCATTTTCCAGGGTCAGGGGCCATGGGAGGGAGTGCGACCTCGTGTGTGCCATGATCAGGAGCAGCATTCTCAGCGGTGAGCAGATGGAGGTCTGCGAGCGCGCGGCCCAGATCTTACAGTGGGTGTTTGACGTCAAACCTGACTCTCCAGGAGGGTGGTGCGTCCTCATCTTCTGGACTGTAGTGATCGATGACCGTTACATCCACTTGTTGAGGGAGCGCGACCCCGTGGCACTCGCCATCTTTTTCCACTACGCCGTCCTTCTGCACGGGTTGCGAGAAACGTGGGTGGTTCTAGATGCGGGATCATACCTGATCAGGACTATGGTTCAGCATCTCGGCCCTGGCTGGGCTGAAGCCTCGGGCGTCTCACCAGAAGTTCTGAGGCAGGTCAAACAGGTGATAGGAGCATATGGTTAGGATGGACAGAACTTACAAGCACCTTGTGCTATACCCCTCCCACGTTATTATGTTAGCAGGCTTTCTCTTCTTCTATCATTCTCAGCCAGTAAGCCCCCCGGAAACCCGCCACGGCCGTGAGGTTGAGATATCACTGTGGGCTGTGTCTGTCAGCGAGTTGGTGCCTGACCAAATCGCGGTAGGGTCACATGACCATGTTGGGCTCTTTTCAGGTCAATATTGCCCTACCTCCGCAGATCCTCCACTCCAACAAAAAGAAGACGCAAGCACGACAGAGACACCATCACCATTCCAGATTGAGCACTTCAAAAGGGCCAGAAAATGGCATTCGAGGTCTGCGAACCAAGGGAGGCTGACTGCGGCCGCATCGCCGAGATCCATCTGGCGGCAATGAAACCGAACCCTCTCCTCCACGCTCAGTTTCCGACGGAGGAAAGCCTCCACCACCTGCAGGCACACCTGGAGAAACATTACACCTCTCAGCTCCGGAACCCGGGTGCCCGCCTGCTAGTCGCGCGGCAGTTGTCGTCGAGCCAGGTTGCGGCCTTCGCCATCTGGGGGTTGCCGACGCACAAGGACGGCGACAACAACAATAAGCAGAAGCTCGAAGATGAGGTCAAGTACTCGCAAGGGTGTTGCAGGGAGTACCTCGAGACGTACTCGGATCATGCAGGGAAGGCTAAGGAGAATGTCATGGGAAGCGAGGATTGTTATCGTGAGTGGCGCAGGTTTCTTTTCTTTTGCCCCCCCCCCCCCAACCAAAAGACTGCTTCCTAGAGAGGCATCGGATAGAGAGGATGGGGGTTGTCTCCGTGTGGCTCAGGCACTCAGCCGCCAAAGCAGAGGAGAACCATCTCCGCGGATCACTTACCCGCTTCTCCAGTCCCGCCATAGCGGAAGGGTGTCCTTATCTATCGTTTTCATTGGCCCCGCCTCGGTGTTTGGGTGGCATGCCCCCCCTTTATTTATTTTTTATAATTATATTTTTCATATTTTGTTAAACTTTTTTTACTGAGTTGTCGGGTGTCAAGTAACCGATTTATATCCAGATCTGGAGTTTGTCTGCACCGATCCGCAATTCCAACGCCAAGGTGCCGGCCGGGCACTTACCAAAGCGGCCGTAGACGACGCAAAGGTCGACAAATTGCCAGTTTACCTTGAGAGCACGGTGGAAGGCGTCGCCTTGTATGAGGCGCTGGGGTTTCGAGAGGTCGGCCGCTTCGAGTTCCAGATACCCAAGGTGGGATCCACCAAACCTACCGAGAAGTATGAAGAGGTCTGCATGGTTCTTCGCCTATAGTGAAGCAGGGGAGGCTCAGGTCTGTCTGCCTTCTTTGTGCCTCTGTTTGGCAAAATTGGTGGTAGATAGTGTAAAGCCAAGATAGATAGTCGCGTGCGAATTTTCAGCCTTTCGCGATTCCGGACTTGCTGCGATCGGCCCGCTCCGATATCCTCTCACGATGAACCGACCCGGTCTTGGCTTCGTTGGGAGCGACGCGAGGGAGTTTCACTGCGAGTACTGCTTGGTGGCACGGACCATATGTTATCATGACATCCTTATCGATACGTACCTCGAACCTAGCTCCCCCCCTCCCCTCCCCCCCCCCCNCCCCCCACATGCCAAATTTGGCAAGATGGATGTGAGACCGAGTACGACGGACTTGGACCAACCAGGAGCTGCATGAAAATAAGCCCATTGCTCGATAGATAATCAAAAATTCTGGGACTGTCGGACGGATAGCTCTGGGTTTACTCAATACTACTTGACTCACTGTCCCTTCCCTTGAAAATAGGTCATGCGGACGCAATGTCTCGGGGTGCTCCCAGTAATTGCTCCTGTCCTTGGGGAAGCTTCTGCGAATTGAGAAACGGGCAACCTTCGCGGGGGAAGCCTCCTCAGGCGGGACAACATAGATGGCGATGATGTCACTCCTTCCCGATCTCAGCGAGACTCGCCCACTTCGGCATCAGTCTTTCCCTGGAGGACCCTTCATATTGTTTTTACTTCGTGCGGTCGCAAGGACCTCCACTTGGAGGCTGCGCTGGCTGCATCTCGTGTGGGGGTTCATGCAGGCCGTGTCCAAATGGATGAAGCGGCTTAATCCCAGTTGCCCGAATGGCTGATTTTCGTCAAGGGACGCGCACCACACAAAAGAGTAAATGTGGGTGCAAATAGCTTCACCATTGATCTCACGACAGAGTGAGCGGGGGGATTATCTCTCAAAAGTAGTACATGATCACATCCCACTATAAAAGCATTACTCGAGGGTGAAAGATGAGCTCTGGATCGTGAACAAGGACCTCACGTTGGTAGTAACTTACACCAGTTATTTTGCTAGGTGAGGTGGTAAAAATGTACGATATTTGTACATCGGAGGTAGGTGGTAAAGGAGGGATTGGATAGGAGGATATTAGTCTGCTCAGGGAACATGCCTTAGGGCCAGATCTTTGGGAACAGCGAACAGCCTGTTCGCTGTTCCAGAGTGACTTCTGGGCTTGCAGGGGACCCCGGCCAGTGG
>PYSP01000463.1:0-20394 GCA_003049395.1 Pseudohalonectria lignicola
AGGTGGTGCGTTGTCTTGGCTTACTTCCATTTTTTGGTGGTCCAGATGTGGGGCGGTCCAGAAAGGGGTGTCTCGACTTATAGCATGGAACCGACTTCAATTCCAGAATGAGATTCTCGTCGATTCGCAAAGACAAACTTGGCATAGAGTATTCTGACAAAAGAGGTTGCAAACACTCGTTATTTCCCTTCCATCTTCCCATTCCTTCCAATCGGTACGTATAATGGATCATGGATGAAGTCATGAATTGACTAATATTTTCAAGATAGAGAACGTTACTCTCCATTTCAAGGAACTATCTCTCCCAGCTATTGTTGACCACATGGGCACAGTCATTATGGATGCTACTGATAATTACTTGAGGTTATTGCGCCGAACGAGACCCCGACGACGACACCACCTCCGCTTCGTATTCCTAGTAGGTGTTTGTCGACAAAGTTGGGGTTTCGGAATTCATTGCTCCATTCCTTGATCCAATGACAGAAGCTATACAAAGGTTCGGCTTGTAGAAGGGGAGGTTAGGAAGAAAAAACACCAAGGTTGGGTTGATGTCACGGTCACAGTCGTATTGGACGGTCGTCACGCCCCATCTCAGCTGATAACTGCATTTCTAGGCATGAAGGATCTTTCATTCCACGAATTCCGCCGGAAGCATCCCCCATCCCCCGAATGGCTCTATTGGACCTCGTTTCTGGCTACGATAAGTTCGCTCTGGATTCCTTTATTGGAGGTGCAATGGACTCACGTACTTGCAGTAGCGTAGACACTACCTAAGACATCCCAAACCACTCCGATCCATCTTTTGAGCGCAAAGCCAAAGTACAATACCCCACTTGCTCATTCCCCGCATGACGAAGCGAGGGTACGTCCCTGGCACAAGCCTCCCTATCCCTTTCCTGCGAGAAGCACTCGAAGAGCGTCCGGTGAAGTGCACATGTATGGAGACCCGGCTCCGAGGTGCTGGAGAGTGGATCTTGCACTATGGGAAGCTTGTCTATGAGGACCTTAACTCAGATAACGTGCATAATAAGAGAACAGCTATGTCATACGGTACCGGGGACAAGCATATTTATTGAACGGCGGCAGACGGGTTTCAGACGGTGGGAGCATAGCAGAATCGATGATTTGGAAGTTCAGATCGCGGACAAGCGCAATATTCCGGACCCGGGTGGCTTCGGCATCGATTCTTGCCTCCCGGGTGTTGTCCGCCACAAGATGCATGGGACCGTGGCTACTGCCAATAGCATGAACGGCCAGTACTCGGCCCTTTTCACAATATCGGTGTGACAATAGACTGTGTTGTAGGCTTGGCACTGTTCCTTCTCCTTATCGGCTCCTCAAAACGGAGCAGACACCGCAAGACGGTATCCCGCAGATTAGAATCCGGGTGTACATCCTGGGAGTTTTCGTAAGGAGGGGGTGTCCACCGGGTTGTATCGATAAGTCAGGGAAATGGATCAGATCTTGATCGATAATTACCTAGGCAGGTACGCATATAATTAATTACCAAAACACGTGGCTTGGCCTAAAGGCCGGATGTGAGTGATAGACGACTCTGCCAAGAAACGGAAGAAAGCCCTATGGCTGTCAATGGGCCCGACGAGTGAGACTAGTACTTCTATTTTGAGACTCCTGATCAATACCTCTGAGGCGCAGGAAGTTCCCGGTTATGAGCTTCTCACTGGGGCCGATTCTATACTAATAGCTTTCCAGTCTGCGGTTTGGTATAATAACGACTTCCCTTTCATACCAGGGTGTTGGGTATACTAGGCGCATGTGGGTAAAGATATGGACAATAGAGCATAGGGGGACTGGTCAAGGACTTGAGAATCTCGGGGTCGTTGCTCAAACTAGAAGGACACATTTTGCACCATTTGAAGCCAGCAGGCCGAGCGAATGAAAGAGAGAATGGCCCGGGGGTCAGGACTCTGGGTTGTCATATGCCAAGTTGAAGCGCAGCTCGGGAGGTCTAGACCGTTAATACCATGTGGCTCCGCCGAATGCTGTCGTGAATGGTGTCCTATCATGAAGAGACAGCCTGCAAGCTTCAGGCTAAATGATACCCCAGTGCACGGCTCACCACTGGGACATGCAGGGATCCCCAGGTTCTAATATTCCAGGGACTTTCCAATTGTGCGGCCGAATGGATCAGACCATTTGCTGCCAGAGTGACAGTGACAGTGACACTGGCACTACTTTATATATGCATGTAATATAAAGCGAGCGGAGAGTTGCATCGGATGCCCCGCGATCCAGACGCCGGCCAATATTACGCCGCCTTGCAGATGTTCAAATTCGTTTGGCAGTGGATACCTCGAAATAGATGGCTGTCAATAGTTTAAAGTTTTGAAAGATTTTTGTGCTCAGGGTATTGCCCACGAAAATGATAAAAGAGTGTTGGGTATCCTCTATAGGACCCAACCCAATGCTCAATGGGAGATGGAATATAGCAAGAAACCACTAACCCTTCATCAGTGGTCTTCGCCAGCTCTTTAACGCACTCGCCCACCTCCTGTTCAGGCAGAAGGATCTTCCAGGACGTTGTCTTCAAGATGCGTCTTCTCTCCTCGCTGCTCGTGCTCGGTCATGGTGCCGAGCTGATTCTCTCTTTGCCCCAGGATGCCTCCTCGGCTTTTCTGGCTCCCCGCGAGAGCGAAGTCGACTGGAACGCCCCGAGGCCTGATGATGGCGGATTCCTTGCCAAGCGCGCGGACGTCCATTCAGAGGAGTTCTTCAACCGGCGGCGCGACCTCGACGAAACTCTTGTCGGCCGCGAGCCCCTGGCCTATGACACCTCCCCCGCCGCCACAGAGAAGCGCGCGACGCCAGGTCAGTGGCAGAACGTTGGCGGCAACATGATGTGGTATCCAAGCCCCATGACATGGGGCGGCAACTATATCGGCCTCTACGGCATGTACAAGGACAGGCACTGCTGGTATAGGCCCTACAAGAGCGGCTCATGGGGCGGTTGGCAGGACCTCGGCGGCTCGTTTGATAGTCCCCCGTGTTCATGCAGCCCAGACAAAGGGAAATCCTACGTGTATGGCAAAGGCACCGACAGAGCTTGTTGGTACAAGTGGTATGACGATACAACTGGGAGCTGGAGCCCCTGGGAGACTATGGGCGGCAACATGAACCACGAGCCTTCGACCTGCACTTGGGGCAAGAACCGCATGGATGTCTATGTCACGTCCTACTCCGACGGCCAGTGCTGGCACAAGAAGTACGACAACAACGGCTGGTCCAGCTGGGAGAGCATCGGCGGCTTTCTCGACGGCCCGCCCAAGGCCGTGACCTGGGGCCAGGACCACATGGGAGTCTTTTGCAAGGGCAACGACGGGCAGGCGTGGAGCCGGCAGTGGCAGGGCACCGGCTGGGGCCCTTGGGTCAGCCTGGGCGGCACCCTGGACGGACCCCCCGCGGCGTGCGCGTGGAACAACCGGATGGACATCTTTGTGAAGGGCACGGACAGCCGGTGCTGGCACAAGACGTACAAGGATGGGGCCTGGGGCGCGTGGGAGAACATGGGCGGAGATCTCAAGTACCCGCCGGATGTGGTGGCGTACGACGGCAAGATGGAGGTGTACGTGACCAACAAGGACAACAAACTGTACCGCAGGGTGTGGTCGAACAATGCCTGGACGCCCAACTGGGAGGACATGGGGGGATCCCTGGAGACGAAGCCGAATCCGATTTGGTATGACGGCAGCAAGGTCGACGTCTTCGGCACGGGGACAGACAGCAGCGCCCAGCGTTGCTTTTAAGGGGATGCTTAGTGCGGCATTGGGAACATGGACGCAGATTGGTATGCGTTGTCCACTTCTCAGTCGAAGAGGAAAAGATCTTGAGGTTGGGAAAAGATATGCGGCGAAAGTGGTGAAATATTTGAGCCTCCTTATTGGTATTGATGGATCCGTACTCTCATAGTCTGTCCAATCACAATTGTTTGCCTGCCAAAGTGCCGGGCTCTACCTAGTTGCTCCTGTTAGTCTGACGTGTCTTACCTGCCAAACCCCTGAATGCTGGCTGATCGGCGGGCAAACTCCACCGCTTCCACCTGAAAAGTGTGGGGTTAGCGGCCGTCATGCTGGCATAGAGGGCTTCAAGGTTGGGGTTCCCAGTTGGGGACCCACAGAGCCATGTTTCAAGCACACCAAGCTTCGTGCATCCTATGACCTCATCTCCCTGCTTGCCCGCTGAATCTTGATGGTACGGGAGCACCTGGAACAACAAAACGGCGGGAACTGGTCATCAAATCCAGCTTCTAAAAGCAATGCCTTTTCTAGTCCGCCGATCTCCTTTCAGCTGCAGGGGCAGGCAATTGGCTGTTGGACACTCCAACCGGCTTACCATACTGTCTGGAGTCATTCGTATTAGGCAAGCAATGGTCGATCGTCAGGTTTGCCGTCATACAAGTACACCTAGGCCTCGTCACTTTTTCGTCCTACCACTTCCACTTCTCAGACCCTTCATATCTACCCCTCGATCAACCAAATCAGCTCCGACAAACCACACTCACCTCCGTTTTTAGCCACAAGTCCGGACTCTTCTCTCTACGTTCTTGATATGCCTCCGACCGGTGATTTCGAGGAGGAGGCGGGGCAGAGGCAGTACACGAAGCCACATTCTGGCCGGCATCCGATCCCGACTATCCACAGTTATCGAGAGCACAGAAAAGAAGTCGAAGGGCAAATGAACGAGACCGAGGAGGCTCAGCATGGACCTGAGGATGAATCCAAGACTAAGCGAGCTTTTGAATCAGCGAAGGCCATCTTCAAAGATGAAGACCAGCCGAGATCTGAACACGATCCCTACCCGTCGACGAACCGCCACCACGCAGATCAATCGACACAGAAGAGATCGGAGACGTCTGCAACCGGCCATAGTGAAGGTGTTTCGGCACAAGATCATACCGAAGGGCAGGATCATTCCAACAACTCTAAGCGAAAGGACAAGGAGAAGCAGCAAAGCAAGTCAGCAACGGAGACCGTCGCCAGCACAATCGACCCCAAGGAGAAGCGGAAGGCGATGAAGAAGACGAAAAGGCACGGAGGTGGTCGCGAGGTCACAGATCCGGTCACCCATCTGCCGATTATCATCCATGACCAGACGGAGAAAGACTTCCAGTCTACACCGGAGAACCAGCCTAAACCTGGGACGGTGTACCACACCAGCACTGCCCTTTCAGGGGCGACCAAGTCAGATGAAGCAATCGACAGGGAGAAGGCGGAGGCGCAGAGGGGCTATAATGGCATGCAGAAGTTGTTCCCGCCTCCGGATTTCGACTACCTCAAGAACGAGCTCGCGACGGTGTATCAGCGGGCACTGGTGGCCGTGTTCGTTGCAGCGACCATCCTTGCCATGTTGTTATTCGCACTGCTGCCACGGCGCGACCGGAGCGACAGCCCAGCCACGGTCCTCAGCAGGCTGGCTCATGTTGGGTCCACCAGCCTAGTTGTCGCCATCTTTGGAGGCTTGTCTGCAGCCGCGATTGTCGGAGTCGGCCGTTGGCTGGGGAAGAAAGTTTCAGAGGTGTTCGAGGACGAGACCTGGGACGCCGCGAGGCGAGAGGAGGTCGCGTCGTTGGAGTCCGACGCGGAGCTCCCTGAGTCTGTGCAGTGGCTCAACAGCCTGTTCTCGTCCATCTGGCCCCTGATAAATCCGGACTTGTTCGCGTCGCTGGTCGACATGATCGAGGACGTGATGCAGGCCTCGCTCCCCAAGGTCATCAAGATGGTCAGCGTCGATGATATGGGCCAGGGCAGCGAGGCTGTCCGTATCCTGGGCGTGCGCTGGCTCCCGACTGGTGCTGCCAGCCAGTCTGTGGGAGCGGATGGTCAGCTGCAGAAGCCGGAGAAGAACTCCCAGGCTGACCTCACCCATTCGGACGACACCGCCGGCCAGGGCGATGGAAAAGGAGGCGACGCTGATGGCGAGTCTAGGCAGGGTGAGGGCTCCAGTGGATTAACGAATGGGGAGGAGGAAGAACAGCAGGCAATCCGCGAGGGGATGGCCGCCGAGGATGGCGACTTTGTGAACCTGGAACTGGCCTTGTCCTACCGGAGTCGCTCCTCTGGGAAATCGATCAAGTCCAAGGCCAAGAATGCCCATCTCTACGTCAGGTTCTATCTCCCCGGTGGCATCGCTGTCCCCATCTGGGTGGAGCTTCGTGGTATCATTGCCACCATGAGGTTGAGGCTGCAACTCACGCCCGATCCGCCTTTCATCAGTCTTTGCACCATGACTTTCCTCGGCCAGCCGAAGGCCAGCCTCTCCTGCGTCCCACTGTCGAAGCACATCCTCAACATCATGGACGTTCCCTTGGTCTCATCGTTTGTCCAGTCCTCCATCGATGCTGCCCTTGCTGAGTATGTGGCTCCGAAGAGCCTGACTCTCAACCTCAGGGACATGCTTGTCGGTGAGGACTTCAAGAAGGATACGACCAGTCGGGGTGTGGTGTGGATTTTCATCAAGCAGGCACGAGATTTCAAGCGGGGCGATGGAGGAATCGGGCCTTTTCAGGGGTCGAGCGACTCGTATGTCACCGTGTCGTGGGGCAAGTTCGGCAAACCTCTCTCATCGACCCGTGTCGTCCGGGAGGAGCAGAAGCCTGACTGGCACGAATATGCCGGAATCCTTGTGACTCCCGAAGAGATCAACGCAGATGAGAAGCTTCGCCTCCAGCTGTGGGACTCGGACAAGTGGACTGCCGATGATGACCTGGGTCGGGTGGAGGTCGACCTAAAGAAACTGATGAACAGCCCCGACACTTTGAATCGGATCCAGGACAGGGAGGACAGGCTCATGGGCGAAGACATGGATGAGGAGATGGCTGGCTCGCTGACCTGGTCCGTTGGGTACTTCTCCAAGACCCGAATCACCTCAGAGCAGCTCGAGAAGCAGACACTCCTTCCGGATGTCAGGACGAAGGACAAGCTGAGGGAGCACGTCTCTCAGTTGTCTGAGCACAAGCTTAGGGAGTCTGGAAAGCCATCTGACGACGAGGAGGTGAAGCAACAGAAGGCCCAGGATTACAAGGAGCTCGAGGACAACATGATCATCTCAGCCCCGCCCTCTGAGGAGTTCATCTCCGGGATCCTCAGCATCCAGATCCACAACATCACAGGCCTTGAGGTGCAGAAGCTCAACAAGCAGGACAAGGGGAGCAATGGCGACAACGTTGAGGAGAGTGAGCAGGAAGACGACATGCCAGACAGCTACTGCACCATCATCCTCAATCATAAGAAGATCTACAAGACACGGACGAAGCCTAAGAACTCGAAGCCATTTTTCAACGCCGGAACGGAACGGTTCGTCAAGGATTGGCGAATGACGGAGCTCATTGTGTGCGTGCGAGACTCTCGGGAGCGGGAGGACGACCCCATGATCGGCATGATCTACCTAGAGCTGTCCAAGTTGTTTGCCAAGCGTAGCCAGGCGAATGGCTACTTCCCGCTGGCGGGCGGGATCGGCTACGGCAGGGCACGGATTAGCTTGGTCTGGCGGAGCGTCGAGGTCAAGCTGCCGCCCAACCTCAGGGGTTGGGATTACGGCACGCTCGAGTTCAAGGGCCCCGTCAGGCCCATGGAGGGTCTGCCTGCCGAACTAAAGCAGCATAGGATCAAGATCCGGACCAATATGGGCAAGCTGAAGATGTTCTCTCAAGGTGATGGCAGTATGTGGAAGCCCAAGGATAAGAGGAAGGCAAAGAGGAAGAATGAGGACGCGAACGGGGGTGATGACAACAGCTCATTCCTCCCCGTCCGCAAGCGCTACTCGTCTGCCATGGTTATAGAGTTCCGGGAGTCGACAATCGGGCCTGACAAGACATCAGCCTTCGCGGTGCTCTGGCTGCAAGACTTAGTCGACGAGGAGGACGAGAAGAGGACGCTCAAGGTGTGGAGAGGCGGCAAGGACAACTTGCGCCGGGCGGAGTCTTGCTGCGACTACGACGGGATGCATGCTGAGGAGGAGCACCTGGGTGAGGTTGAGGTCAATGTCAAGTTCTGGAGGGGTCTCTCTGGCTTCCACAAGAGCTACGCCTCGCAGTCGAAGAACAGCGACATGCGGAGCGTCATGGAGTGCCTGGACACGGTAGCTGATGAGGGGCTCGACGGGGATAGCACGAATAGCGGCTCTGAGGGTGATGATGGCGGCGGTGATGACGATGACGATGACGATGACGATAATGATGACACCAGTAGTGACGATGGAAGGGACAAGGAGGAGCATGAGAAGACTCGGAAGAAGCTGCGCCCGCACGCCAACGACGACTCAACGCCGTCCAACTCGGATTCGGACGGGGAGGGCGGGGCGGCCGGCGGCGGTGTCGGCGGCTCGTCGTCGAGCTTCTCGCTCTCGGACTTCAAGAAGGTCAAGTCCATCTTCCGGTCGCCCATGGACGGGGGCACGGACGCGGCGCTGTCGGCCCTTGCGCCCGGCCACAACGACGCCGACGACGGGTCCAGGGGCGTGAGGAACCAGCTGAGGGACTACAAGGACCACCACAAGCAGCTGCACCGCAAGCACCGCGGCGTCATGCAGTGGCGGGCCGCGAGGGAGGCGGACCACCTGGGCGGGAAGCTGAGCCGGCTCAAGGGGAACGTGAGTGGGGTGTTCAAGCACAGCGAGAAGGGCGGGCGCGGGGTCGAGACTGAGGTGTAATTTGGGTTGGGTTGGTAGTGGTGGTATGTCGGATGTAAGCAATAACGACGGTTCATGGTTTGCGGTTTAGGGTTCATGCTGGATGCCAGGGATTTGGGGTTTGTCCAGTCCGAAGCGTACAGAAAAAAGGATGCGTTGCCTAGGTAGATATAATAGTTCGGATCAGTGCTATGGATGGCATCAATGGCTTTGTAGGAATCACTCTCACTTTACTCGACAGCTCGTACCCTTCGGGCACTTTCCCCAGCGTAACGTGAGGTTCTTATGATGGCTCTGCGGCCGTTGCTGAGCTTAAAAACAGAAAGATAAAATATCGCATAGACACAAAGTGAAGAAATGAACGCCGTGAGTATGCTTCGTGTTTTTTTTTCACTGCAGTCTAACTCGCCCGCCCTTTCCCGAACGAGCCTTCGTAGTTCCATCTTCGGACCTGTCTCATCACCATTCCCGCGTCCGCGCCAACCGTCGTCCCCTCTCGCCTTCAAGCAAACTACGTCGGGGCGGCCTGGCCGGTAGGCGCAGCGCCGGAGGGCGGAGGGACGCCAGCCGGGGCACCGCTCGGGGGAGGCCCACTGGGGCGAGTGCCGCTTGGACGAGGACCGCTGGGATGGGGACCGCCGCCGTTCTGTTCCTGGGGCGGCCCGCCGCTGGGGAGGTCGGTTCCGAAGGGGCGGGGAGAGGAGGAGCGCCGGAGGGGCGCCGCCCGGCCTGCCGGCGGCGCGCCTTGGCGGCAGCGGGCCCACCGGTCGGGATGGGTCCGGGCGGCGGCGGCCCGGACAGCGGGGCACCAGATGGGGGTGCGCCGGAGGGGCGGACGCCCGTCACGAAGCCGCTGGGAGGGCACCGGAGACGAAGGGCCCGTCGGGAGCGGCGCCGGTAGGGCGCGCGAGAGGCGCGCCCGAGGGAGGGGCACCGGTGGGGGCACCGGTGGGGGCACCAGTGGGGCGGCACGGCGGAGGTTGGTGCCGGCGGGACCGTCGGTCGGGGGAGTCCCGCTAGGCGGTGGGGGAGGAAGGCCGGTCCCAGAAGGGGGGGCAGGAGGTGCAGAGCCCGAAGCCTAGGCAAGAGGCGCCAGCGCCGCCTGTCCGATGGCCGCAATAGTGGAGAGAAGGGCGAAGAGGGTGTTAGCCTGTATCCTAGCAAGGTGGAATCGTAAGCAAATCAGAAAACTAGGTGTTTTGTAAATGGCGATCTAGTTGTTGAGGAAGTGAAACAAAGTTGAGCTGGGAGAAGAGAAGACAAAGTAAGAGATGAGGGAGTCGAAGAAGTGATGAGTAGGATAGAGAATAGAAGAAGTTTCACGGACAGGAAAGTCAGCAGGTTATATATCCACAAGGTGGGATACGGAACCTCACAGTCAGGACGGCAAGAATACCAACCAACCTCCAGTACCCGTGAGCCAGCCTGAGCCCATGCCTTCTGTGAGCAAGAGGGAGAAGAGGAGAACCTAGACGCATTCGCCTTCTCACGTACTTAATTCTCCCTAGCCATTTCACACGCGTCCCGGTAGTTAACGGCGATAACACGGCCGTAAAAGGCGATCGCATGCCACATCTTGGCTCCGCCGAGTCGCTCCACGATGGCGTCGACGAGCTCGGCCCATGGGGCGACATTGCCATAATAGGGGCTAACTTAGCGGGTGGCTGGGAAAGCCTCTCGCTTCGCACCATGCTTGTCTTGTTGATGGATGATGGTGGCTTCGGAGGGGCCAGCGGGCCTCTGTGGAGGATGAGCTCAATGCCCCGCCTCCTGTGGAGGTCTGAAGAGTCCCGGGATTCTAGACCGGTTGAGGGAGGGAACTCGGCTGTGGTGAACGCCCTTGCGCGGCTCTGCGATCCAGCCAATTCCAGATTGACCTGGATGGTCGCGTATTGATGAGAGGTGCTGGGAGCTGGGGTATCCCCCTTATTGCGAGCTGTGCCCGTTGCATGGCCAGGCAAACCACAATGCTCGCCAGTTCCTTGCTCGCTTCCACTCTCCCGACTATTTCTTTGTAAGCCGTCGGGGGAAGCAATTGAATGGCATTCGTCGTTTGTTTCAAACCTATTCATTTCAATGCTCTGTTTGGTTGCTCACTCGACCATGGCCTAACATGCATCCTATATTTCAAGGATCGATGTGGCGGGCGGCTGGGACACGCAGGCCCGCCCACTTCCCGATTCGGCGGATGACCACTGACTCGAACAACGCAAGGCTTTTTTGTGGACAGCCCTTATCACTGCCCACCTCGGTAGCTGCGCCCTTACCAGAAGATATCGGACGCTGCAGGGGATGGACTAGTAAGGCCCAAAAGTAATAAAAAATCGGACGACATCAAATGTTTCCAGTTCCCTCGGGACGAGCAGAAAAATGTTTCAGTTGAGGATCTGCATCGATCTGCAGGCTAGATCGGGGACCTGGGGATCTCCCGGGGCTTGCAAAAATTAGCCCTGTCCTAGCATAGACTGTACATGAGCGATAGTCAAAGCTGCTGCTTCACCTAACAGTGCTGCTTAGGCTCAGAAGTGTCTGTATCGAAGAGAGATCCCTAGCTTCACGAGTGAGGAGAAATATATGCGCCCCAATGATATTTCGTTCAGCGCGGTCGAGCCAACACAGGGCCACCCACCTACCTAGTAGTAAGCGACACAACCCCACCAGCAGCTCAAAATGCAAATGGTATTCCCTCCAAGTCTAGTACAAATGAGTGACAGCGAGCACGGCGTCGTCCCTTGAAATACCGCACTCGACATTAAGATCCTCCAACTCCTTCGCATCAATGCCATTGAAGCAAAAGGGAAAAAAGAGTGTAGGATATCCAGCCCAGCTCAGGACTCAGGGGTCAAACATCGCTCCATAGGTACGGAGCAACAAAGACCCAACGCAAATTACATTAGCAAGCAGGTCAATGTCGCAACAAGAGAGATCCCAACGACCACCACCACCCAGTTCCCACCCCCGTGCAGCAGCGATCCTGGGGCGCCCGACTCCGGCAGCGTGCTCGCCCCCGGGCTTGGGCTGCTCGCCGACACAACAACCACCCTCGTGGTCGTCGTGAAGACGGACGTTGTCGCGGCGGGCAGGTCGCGGTCTGGCGCTGTGACCGCCTGCGGGCCCAGCTGGCTAGTGCCGGGGAGGAAGGTGACGCCCTGGACAACGGTGAAGGTTTGCTGGACGACTGTTGAGACGAGTAATTGTCAGAGATTTTGTTTTTTTCCCCCTTTGTTTTCCGTAGATGCACCAAGATTCGAAGGAGTCCTATATGCGATGTGAGGGAGCCCCAATGGTGAATACAGCTCAATGGGGAGGCCCGGTGGGGCATATCGATGGGGTACTCACCTGACTGCAGAAGCCCATTGTCGGATGTGCTGATGGCTGTCGTGACAGTTGTGCTGGACGAAGATGCCGTCTCGATGCCCGGATCGGAATCGGGGGGTTCTGTCGTGCTCGTGGTGGTTGAGGTCCCGCTGTCGGTGGGCGGTGAGGTTGGCGGTGAGGTCGTCGTTGTCGAGGTGTCGGTCGGGGAAGTAGTCGTTGTTGTGTCAGTCGGGGAAGTAGTTGTTGTTGTGTCAGTCGGGGAAGTAGTCGTTGTTGTGTCAGTCGGGGAAGTAGTCGTTGTTGTGTCGGAGGGTGAAGTGGTGGTGTCACCTGGGGGAGTAGTTGTTGAGGTGTCAGTGGGTGGTGTGGTTGTGGATGTATCACTTGGCGGAGTAGTCGTCGACGTATCACTTGGAGGAGTGGTCGTCGACGTGTCACTCGGCGGGGGACTGGGGGTGGAAGTATTCCCCGGGGGAGATGTAGTTGAAGGCTCACTTGGCGAAGTTGTCGTCGACTCAGGCGGCGGCGGGTCAGTGGTCGTCGTAGGTAGCGGTGGCAGGGCTAGGAATCATCGAATTGTCAACAAGCTGACTTCCTCAAAGAAGCAGGGGGGTCCTAAGAGGCATGTTGAACTTACTCTCCTCCGAGCTTGTGGTCTCCGCCGTGTCTGAGGGTAGCGCCGGATTAATAACAAAGCTGACATCATAGAAAAGACAACCAGAGAAATACCACGGGTAGTAGGTCGGGGGTCTCAAACAAACCTGTCGTCTCGGCTGCTTCGTTCGCACCAGTCCCAACTGGCGCCTGGACAACCGTCTCAGTCACCAAGGCGACTGCAGCAGCCTGGACTGCCCCGATGTCTGCCTGTGCTTTTGCGCCGGCGCAGTCCCAGAATTGCGCTTGCGCAGGGTTCAGCGCGGCGTAGCTTGCGTACCATCCTGCCGCGTCGAGGTTGACCGGCAAAAGCTGGTAGTCAAGACCAGCCCCGGCGGGCGGAGTGGGAAGTGGCAGTGCCAGCGAGGGGAGATTGACTCCGAGTCCAGCACCGGCCCCTGTGGCACATACCTCCGCACCGGCTTCAACCGTGGGCCATGACCCCTGGAAGGTGTAGGCGTTGGCCCATTCCTCCAGAGGGGTCGGGTATGCTCTAGACAATTGATGGCTTCGTCAGAACGACTCATGGAGCTCAACACACCAGCTGCTGCTGAAAGCTGCAAGAAGAAAAGAAAAAGAGGAAGGGAAAAGAAAAAGGGAAGACTAAAACGTACACGGCCACAACCACGGGCGCGCCATTCCTATGAACGGTCGCGGTAACAACGTGTGTCCCTCCGGCATTGGTCTCCGGCAGTAACACACCCGGCGGCGTCGTCCTAGTGGGAACACCGTTCACGATATTTTCAATGACAGTAACCCTCGTCGGCGCCACCTGCTGCCATGCGTATCCGTAGGGCGCCTGCCCCACCAATGTGCACTGCGCCAGGCACGCGTCTGTGGCGGCGGCTGCTGCAGCCGTGGTCGCGGCAGCGGCCAGAGAGGCCGTATCCGACGATCCCGAGCCTGCCACCTGGCGGGCGCGAACCTCCTCCGCCCTTAGCGCTGACAATCGAGAAAATGGTTTATTTCGCGTCAGCCCTCTGCTCCTTCTGCCCTTCTGCCCGACCAAAAGGCCTTCAATATGAAAGCACACAAGCGGGGATCGGCGAGAGGCCGAGAGGGGTACGGGCGGACCAACCTATGCCGGCATGGGCGACCCCAAATGCCACCGACCAAAGTGCCAGTCGGCAGGAAGGCATCTTAGATCCTCAGCTGCAGCTATTTGCTTTCAACCCAAAAAGGGGGCCAATGGCAAAACGCGAAGCAAATCGGACAAAAGATGGACGCGCACGCCGAGGGGAGGAGGGGGAGGAGAGGAGCTGGAACAGTCGACAGAAAGGTAGTCTCTCTTTATTCAACCCCCAACGGGGCAAGTGGCCGAGCTCCTCGATAAATAACAAACAGAATGCAGGCGGTTGGGGCCCATCGTGCAGAGAGAGAGCCACATCAGCAGGATGAGATGCCAACCTGCAGAGCAGCCTGACATCCTACCTACCCATTGCCACCCATCCCCCAGTCCATCTGCCGGGGGTTCATCTGGGCCACCACTCCGGTGTCAACCTGATCCGAGTGGCTGATGGTGATAAGAGCGGAAGAGCCGTAAAGAAAAACAACGGTTGAAATACATGCTCCCCCCTGTTTGGCCGACTCTGTTCCCATGCAAGCCATGGCTCTGCTTTCGATTAACATGGGGGAGGACCTCCAAAGGGAACGGTAACCGAACCAGGGCAGCCAATGGCGAGCTAACAAGATGACGAGAGATGGTGGTCAGAAGGGTGACACAGCGTCGATAGCTCCAGACAGGAAGAAGGAGGAAAGGCACCAAAAAGTGCGAGCTTGACCTGGCCCACTACGACGCCGGACGGACCTTACCTGCCAGGGGGAGCTCTCTGCGGGGCGGGTGGGCTGGAGGGTGGTGTGGGACAATTGCGCGGAAAAACAAAGAGCTCAGGTCGGGTGACTGAGAGCGCCTAATCGTGGAGGATGGGGAGAACGATATCAAAGGAACGGCAAGGATGGGGAAGGACAAGAAAATGGTGGCAAAACTAACAAACACGCTTGCCGTCTTTTGGGTGAATTGTCATCCTAGGGTGGTATGAGGCAAGCTCCGTTGCGACGCGGCGATGCACGTTGGCAATGTATTGAGAGCTTTGCGAGATGCAGGCTGAATGGGAAGGTGATGGGCGGGCGGGACGATGTCTTTTGGCATCATTTATTGGGCTCCTGGTGCGGTTGCTGACCGTTGGCGTCTGGTGGGTACCTATTTTGCTCATCTTGTGGTAGTGTGTAAGACGAGCCTGCATTAGGCCGCTTGTCCTTGCATGAAGAATTGATGACTTACCACACCGAGTGATGACTGATTGTGTGCTGGGGTTATCTAGGAAGGGCAAAGGGCAGGTTTGGGCGGGCTTGGGAGGGTTGCGAGGAGGGGTTGAGGGGTGAGTGACATGGGAGGGCATTGGAGGGCATGCGGTGGGTACCCCGCGTGGGACGGCGGGGAGAAACCGCATTCGACTCTTCGAGATCATTTAATCGACCGCCTCTTCCTGTTTCTGCCGAAAAGAAAGCTTCTGCGGTGGCCTGGCGGGTGGCACAACCTGCGTGGAATCCGTCCCCTCCTCAACCGCGAGGCTCGAAGAATGGATTTTGGACCTGTCGTGCTCACGTGTTACGAGACAGCGAATCAGGGACGAAGGGGCTGGGAGGGGAAAAAAAGCATACAACAAAAAGGGGAAGGCGGAAAATGGAACTGGCGATCCTTATGGGCTCCAGCTAGTGTAGCTCCGTACATCTAATCGCCCTTCCCAACCGGCTGGTCACTACTGAAGCGACAATCCGGGAAAATACCAGGGCGGGGAAACGGCTGGACTCAACCGGTTTTTTTCTTGCTTCGAAAGCAGTTTCCTAGCAATTATCTCCATTCTCAATCGCTATAACGGGCCGTTAAGCTTCACATCCTAGTACGGATTATTTGATGGTCTATTTTGGGTAATCACATTCCGTTGTGGGAAGCAGGAATCTGAATTAATCGGCTAACAATATATTCTAGTAATCTTGGTCTTGTTCCCTTCACCTGGCTTCCCCTTGTTCCCACGTATTTATGTCCTCAAAAGCTCAGTTCTCCTCCTCCAAATGGTGAACATACAAACCCGGCGATCGTCGTCAGGGCCGTGATGGCCACACAGATGGGGAAGCCCGCCATATTATGGACATCATAGCGAAGATGGCACTCCGTGTCTCGTCGCCGTTCAGTGGCCCTAGCGTAGCCAGCTGGCCCGCCTCGGCGTCCACGACTTTACTTCTCTTCGAGCCGGAGGGAGCCCGTGAACCTCGCCATGATGGATAAAAAGCCCGCATTAGCACCTGAACCGAACCCCACCCCCACCCCCACCCCCCCGGGATGACCATTCTTGCTCCTGCGCTGGCCTTGCTCTCGATCGTGATCTCCTGCCCGCCTCAGTGTCGCACGACGTGCCTTGGGAGCTGCGCCCTCAATAATAGATGGTCGCGGCGGACGCGAGTAGGTCGTACTGCTTGGTGAAATAAGTTCGTCTCCAGCTCGTGGGTTGTCGACGCCGAAAGGCGCCGTTCCTAGCGCTCCGTAGGACACAAATGAGACTCAGACCCTCCGCACGCCGCGGCCATCCCGCCTCCCGAGGGACAGACGCCCGGATTCTTTCCGCCGCCAGCGGCCACAGGGAAGGCGTTGTCCGCTCAATCGCCGTTGGAGTTCTGCCATACATTTTAGGGTAGAAGGGGATCGGGCAGGAGGCGGACTTCCCGGCCGAGGCAATATACTTTAGATCCTGCCGGACTGCCCTAGTGACATTCCTCAAAGAGCAGGTCCGTCTTTCCGCTATGGCCAAAGCAGTCTCCCAGTCAAGCTTCGGTTCCGGTGAGGAAGCAGAAGAGACGAGGGCTGCCTTCTTGAAGTCGGATTGCAAATCTTCCAGTAATTACGACTTGAGAAACTCAAGCAAATTCTCAGGCACAGACTCCCTGAACGCCTTCTCCGCCGCTAGTCTGCCGCCACGCGGGTCACCCAGGACGCCCATCTTGTTCTCAGCCTCTTGGCGTGGGGCATATTTTCAGGTTTAGTTTAACCCTATGCGGGGGGATATATTGAGATACCTTAAGCCAAGTTCCCGTCATCGTTTGCATCGTGGATCCCGCCCTAAGTGGTGTTATCGAGACAGACCAGAGAGCACAAAGTGGAGCGCAAGGTAGACGTAGCATTCTTGAGGAGCTAAAGCAGAGGAGCCCTAGATGCATGCCGTGACTCCTCCCCACGATAAGGACCTTTTCCAGCTCTGTGAAGCCGAACTCGCCTTCCTTGGGCTCGATTATCTCCCAGGTGACACATCCCAGAAGCGTATTAATGTGTGTGAGACCGCCGAGCGAACATCTAGGCTTGTTCTAAGGGGTGGGCCATCCAGACTGCCACAGCCTCGCCCAGAAGATTACACCCCAGGAGACATCCTAAATCCGCAGAGTATTAGTTCCCAAGGCGGGACACTTTCCCAAGCAACCCTCTGGGGATGCTTTTGCAACTTTCATGCGATGTCGGCCAGTGACTTAGTCGAATGAATTGCTCGAGAAGTTAGTGTGACGAACGCAACAGCATTCGGTGATTTACTCATGCGGAGGTCACAGCATCAACAAAGTTAGGTCCCTCAGGCAATTTGAAATCGTGTAAGCTATCAGCTGTCACATTGACAACCCTAGATCGCGATGTTTGGGAGTGATGGGGATTTTGCCTAACTCAGCTAGACAGAAGCAAATGCTAAGGATGATTATCTATACCACATTCAGGCTCATAAAATGCAAACTTTCCAATATTCCTTCGCTATCAGCTTCCAGCATGTGCTAATAGTTGACCTGACAGCTAATCTAATTAACCGCCTTGACGAGACTGCTTATTCACGGTCGGCCACACCCGACATATAGACAGGGTGCAAGGCGGCGCGAGGCGGCGACGCCAAGCTGCCGTGCTGCTAACATAGATATGTGGCCTCACATTTGACTTTACGAGTGACCAGACTTGAAAATAAGAGGCCAAACTATTGCCCTAGCTTGCTGTCAAGGTTGCTAGGATACCTTGTTAGCACTTCGCAATGTGCATGTGCTAAACTACCTACCTCAAGTACCTACTAACAAAAGTCGCGAACGTCGGGCGCGTGGACGTGGTACAACTAATTCCTAGTGAGCATCATGAAAACTAACATACGTTTCTTGGGGGATTCCCAAGTTTGATATTGAGTCCTTATTTTCTCCCGCGTGGTCTCTAGAGACTAGAATGGGTCATCACGTCCCTCAGCACTAACACACAATGAGAATTCTCAGGATGCGTTCAATAACTATTAATTGGGATTCTTTTACGAACTTATAATTACGAACCTTTCTTGGGAAAGCTGCCAACTGTTTACGCAGAGACCTTTTACTAGCTCTTGACGACGGATTCGTGTGCTGCTTCCTCATGAAAGACTTAAATGTTGCGATTGCCATGCTTGTGAGACTAGGATTCTCGATTCGCTGCCATCGTCAACGTTAAAAAAAGCCCATATTCTTTCTTGCTCATAATGGCATCAGGAGGGCCACCCCCGCGAATCACAAACTCACGATGAACCTTTTCTCGTGGTCAACTATCTCTCTCCTCGGCATTGCCCTGGGTGCTGTGGCTCTTCCTGCGACGCTAGAGGACCGCCAGACCGAGCCCATCACGGGCTTCTGCATCCTGGCCAGCAACAGGTGCAACATCACCACTCCAGCTACCCTCGCGGGTCTCGAGGTCAACTGTGCCGCTAGCAGTGGCCTGTCCGGCCGCATTGCTCGTGGGCTACACAACTGCAAGATCGACGGGAACGGGAGTTTGACTTCAATCTACTAATTACCTTCTCGCCTGTCACATTACCCAGGCCCTAAGCTAGGAGGCTATGCGGTCCTTCAGGCAAAGTCCTTCCTCTTCGGTATGAGTAAAAAAAGCTGACAGCTACCGCAGCCGTGCAGATAGGCGGGCTTCTTCGGGGGCACCTTCTGTGACTTGTGAGGTTCGGAATATGCATCAATGTTAGCAGGGCATGAATAGTGAACAGTGCTGCTCAGAAAAGCGAGTTTCAGGGCCACATGGCAAACAACTTGGAGGCAACGAAGACGGGGAGGAGGGTGGAGGATGAAGCTCTGCCAGACCAACGGGAGGTTCAATAATAAAATAATGTCCACATCCAGGTCAGTACCATAACTAGTGTGTGAGTTAGATCATCGATGATGGGCTTGCGTTGTTCCGACTCCCAACTTTCCTGTCGCTCATGGGGATTGCGAACAAATCCCACGTGGACTCGAGGCACCTTTATACGTCCGAAAATAACAACAAGTCTATTATTAGGATTATAGGGGGGATGATCGAGAATAATTGCCCAGCCTTACCTTCCTCCCGAAGGACCTCGCGACGTTTTCGAAGTGCGAACCCATGCGTCTGTCTAAGGCTGCAGTAGAAGAAATCCCTAGTGCCCACCGCTCCCAACCAGCTCCTTCCCCTTCTGTCAAGCCCAGGACCAATCGCTTTGCCACCCGGCCGCCTTTACGGCCGCGCCTCTCAAGGCCGCCTCCAGCTCTCGCGCAACCTTGTCGACCTCCCTGTTCCGGAACTGGCCCCAGACACTTGTGGGCGAGTCAAACTCGAACTTGACCCTCGGCTTCCCTCGTCCACGTGCGCCCCCTCCGTCGTCCTCAAGCAGGAGCACCCTCCACGGAGCGTACAACGCGCCGTCCAGCACGTGCTGGTTCACCCTCGTGGCCGTGAGGGGGTTCCCGACCTCGTACTGGAGGGCCCTGCGGCCCGTCTGGTTGAGGACCGACAGGAGGAGGCCAAAGTTTCGGGGCGGTATGACGAAGCTCGAGAGCGGCAGCAGCGCCCGCAGGGCGGCAAGGGCGCCAGCGGTGTCGCCCACCAGGAGGAGGTCCCGGAAGGTGTTATTGAGCGGCGGGACCTGGGACTCCCATGCGTCGCGGGTCGTGGTGAAGTCGTGCCGGCTGGGGACGATGGTCTTGGTTATCCTGAAGCTGTTGCGGTCTTCGGGGAAGTGGCCGTATTCGTCATCGCTTGGCTGAGGAGTTGCACTGGATGGAAAAGAGAGTATGGCGGTGAGCAGCAAGGTCGTGATGGTGGAGGTCTTCATGGTTGTGATCTGATATTTGCGTTGTTGAGAATCTGAAGTAAATGGCAACCAATGTTAAGAATACGAAGATGCTTTGCATGAAGTTTTAAAGATTGTGACGATAAGTGGCTTCAACTACTCTCAGTCATGCGTAAGTTGCGGCTGTCTTCCCTCAACGACTCAAGGTTGCCTCTTGTCACTTTGTTTTGCATTCCTGCAGGCACTTTTTTTGCTGTTATTGGCATGAAGTAAGTATATGTAAGCAATGGCCCCTAAAAGTGGGTGCGAGTGCTGGGTCTTACCTCCTGGCGTTAGCATCGCAATTATCTGATTCGCCATGCATGGCGCTGGGTAGTTTTGATGGATGATAAGGGGGAGAGACTTGTAGTGTGCAGGGCGACCGACCTCGCCGTTGTGTAGGAAATCTGTCTATTCGTATTTTGTCTAGCCTCTAATTGCGGGTCGTCTTTTGAGCACCAGGTAGCCCGAAATGAACACTATGGGGTATGGAAAGAAGGACGCGCGCTCGCTGAGGAAAAAAAACTTTCAGACACAAACCCTAATGACAGGGAAACGCGTAGATGCCTAGGCCAATCACATGGTAGTGCTCCTCCGTTTGGTACAATCGCGAAAGAAAGAGTTGTTTTGTGTGTGCGTATTCGAATGGCCGAAGGAAGGGAAGGGG
>PYSP01000464.1:0-16762 GCA_003049395.1 Pseudohalonectria lignicola
GAGCTCAGCGCAACCCGGCTCATCGGCGCTGCGGCCTGGAAAGCACAAAACCAACCGACCCAACCCAACCAAAGGGAACACCCAACCTCCCCGGAAAGAACAGCAACCCAAGTGCCCCAAGCCGGAGGCACCTCCCAAACAGGGGCACCAGCCCCCTCCAGGCTAGAAATCAGGCTCCAACAACAACGACCGCTAAACACTACCCCCGGCCCCGGTAGCACGGACCGAGCCCCGGCCCCGGCCAGCTCCACCCGGAGCATCTCCCCGCCCTCTGCACAACCCATCACCATCTCCAGCTCAAGCCCCCAAGAGGCCCCGAGCCAACAACCCTATAACCCGGCCCTAACCCAATTCACGGAGGACGGAGAGGCTTTCGACACAAGGATGTTCGAGGCACTAGAAGAGAGCCCAGTCCCTACCTCTCCCTCCCCCTCTCCCTCCATCCCACTACCGCTCGTAACAAGGAAACAGCCCAGAACCGCCTCCAGGCCAGACTACACCCACCAACACTTCAATGAGCTTATCGAGCAAGTGTTGCGGCTGCCAGAGGGGGTGCCACTGGCAGTGAGAGTTGGTGGCCTGAGCCACCAGGCAACAGCCCGCATTGACCCCTGGTCAGTGAACGAGGGCTTTTCACTAGAAAACTCCGCAACGGCCGCACAGAAATTAATGGACGCACTGTAAGGATCTAGCATAGGGATGCCTAACGACTAGGCCTTGAAGATTGTATTAACGTGCTACGAGGAGAGGAACAGACTAAATGACATGGGAAGGGAGATTTCCCTCCTTAATATACCCGTCCATTCCTGTGAGTGCGCTTTCCCTCCTTAATATACCCGTCCATTCCTGTGAGTGCGCTTTCCGCTCTTCCCTCTGCGCCTCCGTCAATGGACATGCTGTCCTCCGAATCTGCCCCCTAGTGCGGGTCATTCACAGATCGATGACCCCCTTAAACACCTCCGGAAACAGTCTTCCGCATGCATGTGCGCAGGGCCCCAAGATGTCGTGCGGGCCCCTCAGTGTAGTGTGCAAGCTGTTGACTCATGGGTTTTTGTGCGGCTCCTTGACGCCGCGTTGATTCCATGACAGGGCCAGCATGCTGGCCCTCTGACATGCCTTGACTTAATGGGACTCGTTCGTCTTCACGGCCCTAAATTATTAGTTGATGCGCTTAAATACTGACTCCTCCCCTATCTCCACATAGTGCTTAAAAAACATAAGGTACCACCACTACTCCTTTACACTTCTCGCCTTAGCGTTTTCCCTCATCAGGGGCCAGTCCACCTCGATACCCCAAGCGAACCAAGGCGGCCTCCAGGCTCGGTCTCAGGATATCTCCTGCAATGCCTCGACCATCGTCCTCCCCGAGTCCCGACCCACTAATGGCCGGGCTGGCCCTCGCCGAGGCAGCCGACTACGCAGCACTGAGCAACTTCACGAGCATCGAGTCGGGTCGCGGACTAGTCTTTGAACGAGATCTCGTCAAGGTCGTAATGAGAGGCACCTATCGCTCCGGCATTCGGCCTAGCTTGGGATCTCTTGTCGGCCAGTTCTACTCTATCGAGCTTGCTCACATAGGCGAGATCATTATCGAGATACTAAATACGAAGAAAACCACCGACGGGAAGGTCTGGCCGTTAGGCGTCTCTATGCTATGCCGCTAGGAGGACGGGAGGGAGTGCAGCCTGGACTGGATCATCTAATCATGTACAGGTGGTGAGCTGGGCCAGAAGGCCTTGTTGGTGGTTGCCCCCCTCCCCTCTCCCTTGAGCAAGTACGTCTACGTCAGCAAGGTGTCGTTCAGGCTCGGACGCGGGAGGCAGAGGATGGCCGTGAGCCCGTGACCGGTGGACCTGCACATCACCGTCCCCGAGGAGTTCATCCCGGGCATTGACTCGAACGCTTTCGATATCTTCTCCTTCGAGGTCTCCTTCTCAGCCTCAATCGGCCGAATATAGAGCGAGTCGCTGCCTCGCGGCTCCGGGTCGTTACAATAGACGGCCCATTCACGCATCGTCCCCTCGGCATTGAGATAGATATCCCAGCAATCACAGTGACCAGTAGGTGGGCGTGGAAGCTCGAATTCGGAGTGTTGATGCATCTCGGAAGCTGCAGAGAGGACGGAACCAAAGGTCAGCAGTCAGCACAAACTTAGTCAGAAGGGATACTGGAGACGCAAGGTAGATAGGTATGTGGCTAATGGCGGACTTACGATCCGGAGGTGTTTCGGAAAAGTAAACCTCACGAGTCTCTCGGATAGCGATCACGTATCGGCGACCGAGAGCTATATCGAGACATCGTAACAGAAAACCAGATACCTACGATTTGGCCATGGTGGCCAGTTATAAGATGCGTTATTGAGTTCAAGCCCGAGGAGGATAACGTCTAAGATGATTAATTAGAGAAAGGGGATTGTAGAAGAGTAGAGGAGTAGGGAAGCAGGGCGAAACAACTAGGTATTTATTATTATTTTCTTTTTTTCCCCAAATCGGAACAAAGGAGTCATCAGGACGGACCCCGTGCTCCGCCGCAGCTGGTCAGCGTGGCATCCAAGCATAACCAAGCGGGAGGGCTGCAAGTTGGTCAACACGGCTGGACGGGGATATATGTTGTGTTTTCCCCGTTCGTTGGGTGGACTCTGCTCGCAAACAAGAACCCAAAAACATCCGCAGGCAAAGAAGCCATATGCTCTCTTTGGCTAGGTAGGTATGCTGATGATCAACACCATGTCACGAGTTCACGGCCCATGGGGTCATGACTCCACGACCAGCGCAGCTTAGTTTAGGCTCCAACAACGTGGTTTTATAGCCAACCTCGTGGCTCAGACGGGACGGGTATTTGACTGGCTACACAGCCCAGGCCCAGGCAAGAGGTCCCCAAAACCAACAACCCAAAGAACGCGGAGGGAAACCCGCCAGGCCATCGTCGAGTTCATGTGCCCCCAAATCTGCTGGAACGGCCCAATCATCAATGGTCGGTGCGCGGCGTGGGAGCACAGGTGCTGGAACATTGGCGCTGTCTCTAAGTTATCAAGCATCCCTCTTGTAGGATGGAAAACCATTCCCTGTGGGCTTTCCAGGTTGCATAGCAGCCTCAGCACGAGCCTCACTGACCACCTCCCGCTTTCCCCTAAAGCCCGCCGTGACTGAGGCTGACGCGCCAGAATCGATTGCGAATACAAAGTGGCAGCTGGGCAAGACTGGACCCGGCTTCCACGGGGCTTGGATCTGATTCCCCTGTGATTTCTCGGGACTGTGGCTCATGTTCGGCTGATGCTCCCCTCCCCAATGTTGGGCTCTTCGTTGTCTTCCACTCCCCCCTTCTCTGCCTCCGCTGGCACAAGCGGGGGAAGGAAAGAGGCTGCGCGGGCTACTCAGGCGCCAAGGCGTCGAACAGAGACGGGGCCGGCGTGTTTCTGATGCATCTTTTTGCGAAGCAGCTTGGGCTCGCAGCTGCTTGACCTCGCTGTCGGGTCCCCCCTTATGCTCGGCACCATTCCCGACGTCCTCCTTGAGTGTGCCCGTTGACAATCTCTTGGTGGTGCCTACCCTGCCTACATTTCGGGAAGTTGAGATGTTGCCCATTCGGCATTCGCTCTCTGTACGTCGGTAGCAGTACTTGCCTTGTTCACTTGGAGCCTTGCTCTGAATTGAAGGGAGAGTATTCCTAGATTTGCTAACGCTTCATGGCAAAAAGAAGGCCGCAGACCTAGAGAAGGAGGGAAACAAAACAAAGTACAGGCAATACATAAAAAGAGGGGCGTCATCACAATCTACCCTCTCAAACTACCCACTTAGGAATGCTGAACATCCCACAAAAGCAGATCGTAGGTCCGGGACATGTTTCTCAAACCATCCTCCGCAGCACTCATCTTAATGGCCGACACCAGCCTCGCCACGCCTTCGTTCCCGCGCGCGGCCAGGCCCGGGAGGGCCTTGGGCACGTGGAATAGCGCTGCCTCCCGCTCCAGCTCCTCCGAGTCCGGGTGGTAGGGCACAGGCAGCCACCCGTGGTCGGCGGGCCGGCTCACGAGCCGTTGCAGGCACGACAGGGCAGCGCCGAAGTCGCGCGTCCAGCAGGCATCGGGACCAGCCCAGGACGCAGGCGATGCCGCGGTCCCCCCGGCCGGACCAGGACGTTGGCCGGGTCGAGCCCGTCATTGCGGGGGACCCGGGGCCAGGGCCAGGGCTCCTCCCCCCCGCCGACAACCCCCGGGAACGAACGGCCTGCCCCGGAGGGGGTTGGCGGCCAGCTCGCCCAGGTCCCGCACCAGGGCCTCGGCCACCGCCCTGTTCTCGCGGGCGCGCCACACCGGAGGACCTGGGCGGCCACGGGGGCACCTCACCCCCCACAGCTCGAGCCCTCCTCCTCCCCCACCAAGTCGCCCAGGGGCTCGAAGGCGGGGACGAAGCGGCCGTACGCCTCCCCGGCGGCGGCTTGGGCGCGCGGGTCCAGGCGGTCCCTGCGGAGCTGGACGAGCACCACGTTGTCTTTCGGGTCCGCCCTGCTGCTGCTGCTGCTGCTGCTGCTGTCCAGGTCCTGGGCCGCCGCCACCAGTTCCATTGTGCAGATGTCGCCGTACCGCACCTCGGCCGAGCGCACCGGTAGGCTGCCCCCGTGCGCCGCGCTGACGCGCTGGTGGCATCCCGCCCGCGTGAGGCCCGGGTGGGCGAGCAGGAAGGGTATGTTGTGCTTGATGTTCTCCGAGAGGAGCCGCGCGTCATTGGCCGCCGGGGTCCAGTCGATGATGTGGCGCGCCCTCGACTTCCTTGTCCGGGGCTGCCGTCCTTCGCCGCCGCCGCCGCCGCCGTCATCGTCATCGTCATCGTCACCGTCGTCATCAGCGCCCCGCTTCCGTTTGCCCAAACACGGGGCTTCGATGCCGGTGGTGATGATATCATCATGGCACACCGTTATCTTGTCCCCGCTTCCGCCTCCAGCTGTAACATTCTCTTCGTCGCTGGAATCGTCGCTCTCTTCTCTCTTGTCCAAAACCTCGCTCTCTTCTTCGTCATCTGAAACTTGGGCATCTTCGGCGGAGCCTATGGAATCCGCACTAGAGGAAGAGGCTTGGTCGTCAGGGTCTTGTGGGTCGGGGACGTGCTTGCTTCGCTTCCATCCCTCGTCACGACAAAATCGCCCACTGTGGAGGCGTCCGCCCCGTCGCTGTCCGCCTCTGCTTCGCACTCTTCGTCTTCCTCTTCTTCCCACTCGTCTGCGAAGTCCCCCGAATTCTCAATATCCGCATCGTAATCGCCAAGCGCCTTGTATTGCTCGTCCAACTCTTTGATGGCTCGCTCTATGGCTGCGCTTGGGGCCAGACCGAATGCCGTCTTGTATGAACCGAGACCTGATCGGGAGAGAATCTAAGCATTCGTTAGGATTGTAAGTGGCGGGCTTGTTAAGAAGCGTGTTAACGTGAAGAGAGGACAGCGGAATACTTGTGTCTTTTATCTGCTTACTCGGCTTCTTCATCTATCATGAACCATGGAAAGGATATAACTCTTTTTGCCAACGAGAGCTACGTTGGGATGGGCCGAGGAGAGAATGGCGAAGGAAAGACACAAAGGTCTGTCGAGGGGGCATCGGCTTCATTTATAAGCGCTGGCAACCCAACCAACATTAATCAAATTTGCTGTGGGTTTGCGGCTCTCCGACTCACTTTCGATACGCGCTCGGAGCTTTAGCACATAATGAGAATACAACGAGGTTGAATCTCCGAGCCGACTGCTACCGTGCCACCATTCAATATTCACCAGATGCTTGATTCGTTGGTGACAGGATTACGATGAAATGGCACCATGACTGGCCAGACCCCAGCCGCCTCCTAGACTCTACTCATCCCCCATCCTCCACAAGGCAGTGAAAGTACAACAGTAAGGAAGAAAGACCAAGAGAAGGTAAGATAGACCGGGGATTTGTTTCGTCGACGTCGTTAAAGAAAACTTCAGAGAGCGTATAGCTGGTGGTGGACCACGAGTGTAGGTATTTTCGTAACCCAAAAGAAACAAACACACAGAAAGAGAACAAGCGAAAACGAGGAGCGGAAACAAGGAGGGGGAAGTTGAAAAGAAAGGACATAGTGAAAATAGACCTTGCATGGTCGGATCGGTGCTGGGTTGTAGCGTGTGTTGCTTGGAGCAAAGCGAAAAGCAAAAAAAGAAAAAGAAACAAGAACAGCAAAATTTGAGCGAGTGAATAAATATTTGGGCGAGTGAGCGTCACGTCAAGGACACTCTCCAATCCTACGCCCTGGCCCCAACCGTCCCTGCAGGCGTCGGCGTCGTCGACTGGCCCGGGTGTTGTCCATGAGGTTGGTGGTGGTGGTGGTGGTTGTGAGGGTGGCCCCCTTTCTTAGACAAGGTGCCAACATCGTGTTTACCTAGGGGAGAAAGAAGCAAAGACAAGTTGTCAGTAAGTCGGTTCTGTGGCTAGCGTATTTGCCCCGTGATAGAGCTACGAAGATGCATGGGGGGGAAAAATAGAGGAAAAAAAGAAGAGAAAAAAGAAGAAACGAAAGAAGAAAAGAAGGGGAAAAAAGGGGGGAAAAGGAAAAAAAGGAAGGAAGAAAAGGGGGGGGAAGGGAAAAAAAGAAGGAAAAAAAACTCACCATCGCAGCAAGCCCGCACATTCTCTAGCCTATCAGACTCCCGGTCCTGCCGCTCGTACATGAGCCTCAGGTCCTCGGCGCTGTCATGCACCTCGTCGGCAGCAGCAACCCCGCCGTAGATGCCGAGCTGGTCGCGCCCGATGCCGCCGACGGTGCTCCGGCTCCGCAGGCTGCTGAGCGTGCCCGAGATGCCCCCGCTGGACCTCCAGTACCCGCTGAGGCGGCTGAGCGTGCCCACCGACGGCCTGCTGCTGCTGCCGCCGCCGCTGTCGTTGGCGCCAGCAGCAGCACCACCACCACCACCACCACCACCGCCGGCAACCCCGACCGCCGACGAGGACGACAGGCCAGACGCCTTCGCCTTGGCCTTCCTGTGCGGCGTCGGCGTGAGCGTCGGCACGTCGAGCGAGATGTTGGGCGGCGCCGGGCTGTCGACGCGCGTGCCCCTAGAGGTGTACGACGACAGCGAAGGGGGAGGCCGGGCCCGCGTGGTGCTGCCGGGGCCGGGGGCTGCCCGCCGCCCGCCGCCGACCCCGCCGCCGAACAGCTGCGGGTTGAACTCGTCCACGTCCTCGCTCGTGATGTGGCCGCCGGCCATGTCCTCGGCGGCGTCGTCCTCGCCCTGCCCGTCGTCGGCGTTGGTGCGGAGCAGGAGGTAAGAGAGTGCGTTGAACCACGTCTCGTGCCGCTGGCCCGTCGTGCATGTGAACTTGACGGTGCGGCCCGGCGACAGGATGACGAGGCTCTTGCGGTGCAGGCCCGGCGGCATGGGGTTGTCGTCCGTCACCACACGCACCGCCTCGATGGGCACGCTCTTGGCCCGGAGCTCGGCCCGGCCGGCCGTCGACGGGTCGCCGTCGCTCCAGTAGAGCGTCCTGGTGTACGGGTGCACCCAGAAGTAGCGCCGGTGCCGCCGCTCCGACATCCCCCCCCTGCCCGCCTTGCGCGTGTACTTCCACAGGTACTCGCCGATCATGGTCTGCGTGATGGCCTGGATCATGCGCGGGTCCGTGTTGGGGCCGAACCCGTGGCTGCCCATGCCGCCGCCCACGCCCATGCCGTTGTGCATGTTGAACCTGGCATCCACCTCGGACGCGAACGATGAGACGGACGACTGCCGGCTCCTGGCCGTGAAGCGCGTCGGGCTCTGCACGTCGGCCGTACCGTGCATCGACCCGGCCCTGCCAGCTGCTGCCCGGGGCGTTGGAGTTCCTCGCCCCGAGATTGACGCGACAGACACGGGCGACAAGGGCGGTGCTTGCCTGATGCCGTTGCCCGAAGGAGTGCGTGGTCTGAACCCAGGGTTCTTGTTGAACGCAGAAGCCGGCAGAATCGGAGGACCCATCGTCCCGATGGTTCCAATAGTACCCTGCCCGTCGCTCGACGAGCCAGTCCGTGCGGCCTCGATGGCCTGCTTGTGGTTCGGCGGCAGCGGCGGCAGGTTGTGAGAGTGCAGCGAGCCACGGCCGCTGGCGGCGCTGCCCGGTCGCCTGAACGAGGCGCTGTCCACATCGACGGCGGCCTCCGAGATCTTGACCTTGTGGCGGATGACGCTGCCGATGCTCTCCTGTGACCTCCGATGGCGCACCGTACCTGGAGAGCCCGGGCTGGCGTTGCCAAACGAGTCTGACTTCTGATGTGAGAAGTAGTCGGGCCTGCTCTGCGACCTCAGGCTCAAAATCTCCTCAATGGTCTCGGCCGTCAGAGAGGTCTGAGCGCCCTGGTCTGACATCTGCGCCACCTGTTGTTGTTTCCGAACTGGCTTGACGTTGGAGTTCGACGACAGCTCCCTAAACGGCCGTTGCGACTCTGGCGTTTCCGCATTCGGGGTATCGCTTGGGGACTGGCGGGTTTCGTCCTCGGCAATTGTGGGCGTCGTGGGTTCCTTGGCCCTGCCGCGTGCAAGAACCGAGCCGAAGACTGCATTGGTAGGCGTCCTGGGCAGGTCTTCATCTCGAGGGAAGACGTATGCGCTGCGCTTGGGGCTACGGGGTGAGATTGGCTCTGTGCCAACCGCGCTGATGCGCGAGAATCCGAGCGAGGGAATGACAACCTCGGGCTCGACAGGGGCGACAGGGGCGACTGGTTCAACATCCTCTGACCAGACAGACGACATCGAGAGACTTGGCACCACCACCTCCGGCTCAGGTTCAGCGGGAGGAGTTACTGGCTCGACCTGCTCAGACCAGACGGACGACATCGAGAGGATTGGAGCGGTCGCCCCCGGGAGCACCAGCGGCTCAGGCTCGACAGGACTGATGGCATGCTGTGTGGTGACGGCCGACACCGACAAGACGGGAGGCGGTAGCTCAGGCTCGGCAAGCGGCTCGACATTCTCGCCACAGATCCTGGAGAACGCGAGGATGGGCCGAGTCGGCTGAGTGGGTTCCACAAACAGAGGCTCAACATCCCGTGTCTCAATGGCCGAGAATGACAATGGCGCGGGGGCAGCCTCAGGCTCTGCCACGGGCTCGACGGCATGATGCGTATGAATGATGGAGAACGACAGCGGTTCGGGGGCTGGAACCGATGCCACCGTTGTTTCGGGTGCAACAATTGGCTCGGTCACATGGTGAGTCTTGATGCTCGAGAGTGCTAACTCTCGCGGAGGTGACCGGGCGGCCACACTGCTCGGCTCAACAATCGGAATCGGAATCGGAATAACAGCAGGCGCGGCAATCTGCTCGGGCTTAGCAATCGGCTCAACGTCCTCCATTCGGAGCGTCGAGAAAACAAGCGAGAGGGGAGGCGGCTGGGGTTCAGTGACCGGGGAAACATGCTCGGCTCCAATCGTCGACAAGCTGAGCGAAAGAACGACCACTGGTGTCTCCGGCCCCATCTGCGGCTCGACATGCTCGCCCAATACTGTGGATAGGCTGAGCGCCGGAGGAGGCGGAGGGAGGACCACTGGCTCGGCGATGGGCTCGATGTTTGCCACCTGGATGCTGGACATGTTGAGGGTCGGAGGAGGCACCTCTGGCTCGCTCTGAGGCTCGATGTTCGCAGCCTGCATGGTCGAAATGCTGAGCGCGGGCGGAGGAACGTTGGGTTCGCTCCGAGGCTCAATATCCTCGGCCTGAACACTCGAAAGCTTGAGCGTCGGTGGGGCAGCAGGCAGAATCTCCGGCTCGGCGAGGGGCTCAATCTCCTCTGCCTGGATCGGCGACACGCTGAGGGTCACAGGCGGAGCCAGAATCGGCGTCGGGGCTGCACCGATCTGCGGAGGCGAGGTCGGAGGAGACGGGAACTGCGAGAGCTTCTCGTCCATGTCCTCACTCTCCGGGAAGGTGGACATGGACAGCGGCCGCGACAGCTCGTTGTTGTTGCCCTGCTCCCTGCTCTTGAGCCACGACAGGCCCGGGTCGTTCTGAGAAAGCTCGATGACCGAGTTCATGGACATGGGCCGCTCGCGCTCTAGGGCGGTGCTTGCGCCAACGACCGTGTCCGGCGAGGTCGGCATGGGCACGGGCCCGAGCTCGACAGGCTCCGTCATCATGCCGCTGTCCACCATGATGACCCTGGGCAGCGCCGGGACCTCGGGCGGTGGCGACGAGGCGCGACGGGCCACCGAGGCGGGCGTCATCGAGCGGACGCTCCTCCTGCTCGGGGTGGCGCCCATCGACTCGTCGTCGCTCCCGTCCATGTCGCCCAGCTCGGCGAACAGGCTCTGCGAGGCCCCCTGCGGCGTGCCGGAGACGCTGCTACCCGCCGCGAAGCTCGCGGGGCTGCTCTGGAGGGTCGGCTCTTCACTGGCCTGCCTGGAGCGGCGCGAGAGGGCGGCGCCGCGGCTGACCCGGAGGCGCATCTTCTGCGAGGGGAGAGCCGCCGTCGGGGTCTTGATGTCCGACGCGGTGTAGTCGTCGTCCTCGTCGTTGGACGTCGACGCCGTGCTCTGGTACGAGAACCGGTTGCGGGCCTGGCTGAGCGCTAGCGCGGGCGGGCGCTTGATCCTGCCGCCGCCGCGTGAGGCGACTGCGCTCTCCGTCTCCGTCGGCGCGTCATCATCCGATAGCTCCTCGGCGCCAGTCTGGAAGTCCTCCGTCTCGGTGGCGCGCTCGTTGGCTGTCTCGAAGGCAGCATCGCTGGTCTCGTTGGCTGTCTCGAACTGGTCGCTCGACTCTGCGACAGCCGGCAGCTCACCAGAAGATGGCGTGTTGCGCAGGGCAGGAGAGTGGGAGGGGCTTGCAGGGTCGTTCTGGTCTTCCCAGTTGATGTCCTCGAGGTAGATGTCGCTCCGGCTAGCACGAGCACCGCCAAGCTGACCGAGCCTGAAGGGCTTCTTGAACTCGCGAGAGTCGACCTTGCGGTTGCGACGGCTGGAAGAACCCGAAGGGTCCCCTCTCGACTTCTCCAGGTCGTCGCGAGCATCTTGGAGCATACGCTTTAGCTCCAGCTTCTCCGTCTTCTCCCGGTGCACGTTCGTCCTTAGACTCTGGATCGTCCGCTGAGCATGGTGCAGCGACGTCTTTAGCGTTTCCGACTCCAGCATGGAGTGCCTGGGAGTCCCCTTCACCGGAGAGGGTGGTGGGGAGTGCTCCGGAGTGATGTTGTCTGTTGCGGTGTCGAAGTCCTCGTCGCTCATCCCCTGGTTCGACTCCCGCTCCAGGATTCTTCCTCTCTGCAGGGAGAAGGCCTTGGCGAGTTCCTGGTTCTGGCTGGTGAGGTCCTCGATCTTGCGTTGCATCGCGGACCGCTCGCCCTCGGCCATCACCATGTTGCGCTTGACCGAGCCGAGCTCAATATCGTGCTGCTTGACGGCTGCAGTATGCTCATCGACCAGCTTCGCATGCGTCACCTTGATCTCGTCCAGCTCTCTTTGCGTCGAGTTCTTATCGGCCTGCAGGACGGCCAAGGTTTGAGACAGCTTCTTCTCACGCTCGTTAGCGTCCCTCTGCGCGGCGAGGAGCTCGTGGATTTGCGTCTCCAGGTTCCAGTTCTCATCCTTGTAACGGTGCTCGCTCTCGTCGAGCGTCTTCATGCGCTGCTGGAATCCTTCGGCATCGAGCTCGAGCTTCGACTTCTCCACCTTGATTTCCCTGAGCTCCTCCTCGCGCTCGGCCAGGAGGGCCTGTAGGTTTCGGACTTGCGAGATAAGGGAAGTGCTAATCTCAGCGGCAAACTCTATGTCGTGCACTCTGTTCGTGGGCTGGTTTCGTAGCTTGCGGTTCGGCACGCTGAGTTTGGTCGGTGATCCCGTGGCTTGACTCTCAAACTTTGATGGGCTCACAGATCTCTAGAGGTAGACGCCAGGGGGTCAGCGGTCAGCGGGACGACTCCGTCGCGGTACATGTTCCTGACGCATGTCAGAAGTTGCAAAGGCAACGTAGCAAGCACACTGCATCACTTACTCGTCCACCCTTGCCTTCAGGGACAAATGGCGAGCCAATAGCGGCCTCGTTGCTCGGGATCCTCTGCTTGGGAAGAAAAGCCCGGGCGCTCTCTCGGGCAACCTCATTGTAGTCCCTCTCGATATCGACGAGCTTCTTCTTGAGATCCGTGGTGAGTTCTCCCTGAATCTGCATTTCCTCCACCTCTTTTAGCCTTTCCGTGAGCTGCTTGCGCTGGTTGACGAGCGCCGTGCCAAGTTTGCCAGCTTCCTCCATTCGTCGGTCGGTCTCGGCGAGATGAGCCTCCAAGGCGCGTTTTGCTTGGTCTGCCGAGGATCCTGGACCGAGGGCAAAAAGCTGAGAGTCGAAGTTCGAGTATCGAAAGTGGCCCGGTTGGTTCTGGACAGGTGGACTTGTCACGAACGGGTCGTTGTCCTCGTCGCCCAAAGGCGAATCCCCGTGGAAAGCCATCGCACCGGGCCAACGTGAAATAAAACGGCGATCTTGTAGCCCAACTTATTGATGCGCCGCAGTCGTGAAGGTCATATAGGATGGTGGCTAGGACAAAGCGGGAGCCAATGTGTCGAGCCGAAAAATAACGAAAACGGCGCGGCAGCTACGAGGTCTCCTCTCGTCCCCCACCTTCAGCTGCCCGTCGTCCAATGAAGCTGCACAGACTACAGGACTGCCCGTGCAGGTCCAGTTGACGAGAACGGGGTGGAGGGGCGTAAAGAGCAATTGTCTTCGCGGAGAATTGGGATATGAGCTGACTGAAGAGTCGAGTCGGTCAGGTTGGTCTGGACAGGAAGGAGCGGAGGTGTTTTCCTGGCTCGAGGTCCTGGAATGTTTATGGCGGTGACCCAAGCGAAAAACGCGACAAGGATGGCTAACCCCGTCGGTGGGCAAACCGAGCTGCAGCAGTGGAGAACCGCGGCTCCTGTTTTGTGTTGATAAGGGATTATGAGGGGAATTGACGCGCCTTATCACGCCAGTCGCCAGCTTGGTAGCTTACCTACTGCAGCTACCTAGCCACACGGGAGCGTCGGGGAAATGAACAAGACAAAACAGGAGCTGCAGGAGCACGAAAACAACGAACGACGAACGACGTGTGTTGAAATGACATCAATAGCAAGGCAAAGAATCCGGCAATGAGGGGAAGGGACAAAAAAAAAGAGTAGAGAGTGACTCGAACAAGGACTCAAACGAATGGCACAGAAAAAAAGTTCCTCAAAATGTATTACAATTATGCCGAGCCCTCTCACATGGGAAGTCGACTTTGGTATCAGTCACCAATCGGCCATGGAAGGGTCACGGAGAAATCATAGAAGCCAAAGAGGCTGGAGAATAGGTGGAAGTGAAAGCCACGGGATCCGAGTAGTGAAGAAGGCAAAGGACTGCCCTGGAGGATGGTCGCCAATTGTCTTGAATTGTTTTCGCGGAAGACGGACGGGGGAGGAACAAAAAAGAGAGAGTACAGTAGGACAGGAAACCCGGAGAGCAGTGACATGAACAGCTACCTTGTCCCCTAGCGGTAGGTGGGACGCAACGTCAGGACTCAGGAACGGTGGGACTTTGTATCGCAGGTATACAGGGATCTCATTCGAGGTCAAGGAGTTGTTGCTGAATCACCGCTGACGAGCTCCAACCAGCTACGAGTCTAAGCTTTTTGTCTTGTTTAGAGATATTCAAATTTTCCTCGTCAGTCTCAGACCTCGCTTGCTAGCGCGAGCAGTTGGTGGTGAACGGGAACAACGGTTCACCGGGTAGCCGCTGAGGAGAGAAATGTTGAATTATATCTTCCAATGGTGCAACAGCTGCATCATAGGGGCCTCCTCAAAGTGGGAGATAGGTGTCTGACAAGTGACAACAAGAGGATTGCTGGGACGCCGGCCAATTTCACGGGCGAAGGTCTCACATTCACAGCCCCCCTCAGTCTCTCTCTCCAAGTCTCTCTCTTCTTTGGTAGCCGAGTGACGACGTAGCCGCCAGGTGTACATTCCTCGTTAGAGGTAACCAGTCCACGACGAGGTAGATGATAGAAGCCCCGTGGTGTTTTAGAACCTGTTAATGCGTCACTCATTATTGGCATCAGCCTACAAACTTGTATCAGATACCAAACGCGGCAGTATGACCACAAGTCAACAGCAGAGCGACCGTAGCCAGCCATGACCTACAGGTACACATCGGGGCTGGTTGGCCAAGCGGCCAGAACTCTAAGGGAATCCCTGAAGATTCGATCGATGATTATCTTCCCCAACATGCTTCTGACGCGTCTTGCATGAATCTGGTTAATTTCAATGACGGGTGCAACCGGTGATTCGTCGGTGGACCGGATCTTGGCAAGCTGTGGGGGTTGAATTTCACGGTCATTGTCACTAGCAAAGCCACATCCGTGCGCCACACAATGCTTCGACCACAAGGAAAAATTCTACCAAAGGGAGCAAAAACAACTACTTTAGCTGTTCGTGTTTGCGGGTTCCCGCCTTGAACGCCTCCCTTACGCTGGGCTTGGTCATGCATGGGCTGGGTGGCCAGGCTGATTGGTGATGATCTCAGTCGGGACGCGAAGGTCTCTTTTTATATATTTTATTGTTATTTTAAATCAGTACGATGCATTGCCAAGGGAATGGGGGGAACAAATGGCCCCTTCATTTCATCCCCCACGCGTGAGGCCGACAATGTAACGGAGCACCTTCACACAAGGCAGTGAGAGACATTCATCTGCTCATTGGCATCCTGATATCCCGAATCTCTTGGACAGACAGACGAGGAACGGCGATTAGTTGCACCGGCATGGATTGTGATGCAGAGGTAATTATTATCCCACACTAGTTCCCTAAAGCCTCGCTTGTTCGCCTGACTTTTCTCTCGTCATGATCCAGTATACAGTTCAGCATCCCAGAGCATGCGGCTCAAACCGCCAGCTACAAACTGCTCGATAGGTGCAGAGATACCGGTGAGGCCCGGAAAGAAGACGCCCAGGATCAAGCCTAGCGCAGACATGTTGGACCGGATCGGTGCGGAACTGGCATCGTTGAACAAAGCCATTGTGTGGTCGGGAGAGTGTGGTGTATGGCGGCCGCATACAAGGGTGAACACGACGTAATAGATCTCCAAGTCCGATAGCACCCGTAGTGGTGTGCCAGTCGGACCTGAGATTTTCGGTCACAGGGAGCTGCCCTGATTTTCAGTGGGCGAAGGCGCTAAGGCATCAGGCCTTGTCACGCTGGAGCTGCCGAAATTACGTGATATTTTTGCCGGCGCACTCGTCCGCTGAATTGCTCGGCAGTCGGCCCGGAATGGTCCCAGCCATGTCCAGATCCAGCCCTACGGGATGTCCGACGCAAATAAACTCTTGACTTATTTATGCCAACTGTCGACCCAAGCTGTCACGCTGGCAGGCGAGCAACGAATAATCGCTCTCGGTCGGTCTGAATTTCTTTGGCACAAACCGCTTGGCACCATGACGCCCGCTTTGTCCATGTCGACTGCCTGCTCCGGCTCCTAAGGCAGCAACTATCCGATAGTACGACCTGCCATGTCTCAGGCCAACTACGACCTCGGCAGGTCTATCACGGCATCTTTTCGAGCTCGGGAACATCTGCGACGAGGGAGCAATGCGATGAATATGCCAGGCACGAGTTTTTGGGGGGTGGTCCGTCCCGTTCGCTCCAGGGCATGGCCAGCTACACCGTGACTCCCGGGCTTAACAAGGTCGTTCGGTTTCGAGAGCAGAGCAACTCGCTGGACGAAGAGACGGTGGCGCTGGCCAGAGCGGCTCAGACCAATGTCGTGGCCAGCTGTACTTTTAATGGCCTTGTTGGTGGATCGCCGTCGGATCCTGAAGCAAGGGCAACCGCTCTCGCTACGTACTCGATGGCCAATATCCCGGAAAATAACTACGTCTACATACGCGGGTCTTTCGCGGAGAGCTTGCCACTCCAGCTGGCTACCGTGAGTAGTCTGGCGAGGTTCGTTGATACTATCTACTTCCTCGATTCTAAGCTAACTAATGTGTCCCAAACAAACAGTTTCTTTGTGCAACTACGAGGCGACGCAGGTTCCAGCTGGAACTAAAGATTCCGATCGCTCGTTAGGGTGGTGGATTGAATTCAATAGACGGACGACGAGCGGCGTGGGAAGCTTGAGGCCTCCGGCGGACGAGACGACAATAGTACCGTCCGCCGGCACCCGCGGTCGCGCGAGGAGGCGGTGCCGAGGCAGCCCTCGACCGCGCTGAAGCGGGCGGGCAAGGCGACCTCTTTGTTTTCGATGTTTTTTCCCCCGAAAGCAACAGATGCCTCCTGATTGGATGTGCAACAGGCAGGGGGTGGCGCAGCAGCAAATGCGGCTAAGCAGCCAGCCTCACCTGTCCTGGTGAGAGATGAGAGACTTCTAGTCTAGGACCTCCTAACATGATCGTGAAAGTTGACCCTGATTGCAATCATCAGACTCCAACCTTTGTCAAGTAGCAACACCAGCAGATAACGTCAAGAAGGAGAGTGTGCTGGTAGACGAGTCGCGTATGAAGCTCGGTTACGTGCTGAACAGGGAGCAGCTCAGAGACCTAAATGGGCGATCTTAGAGGCGATGGGTCAACAAAGGAAATTAAAAAAGAGCAACTCTCGTTCAGTCATAATGTCCCTGTAAGAGGGGCGTCTGTTACTAGGCAACCTTGAAGGCAGATTAAGAGATAATGAGAATGAGATTAATAGCCGTCCAGCCCACATCGCCTGAGAAGAACTAAATGTCCTATTTCCTTATGAACGCGTCGTACTCGTAACCGTTTCCTGTTTCCCAGTCCGAGATCTAGCCACAACGAAAC
>PYSP01000465.1:0-20115 GCA_003049395.1 Pseudohalonectria lignicola
CTCACTGTTGAGGTCAGGGGTAAGTAAGGCTTGGCAAGCTTGGCAAGCCTACCCTTGATCCAATTCTTCCATTTTTCAACAGTGGTAGACGTATTAAGAGATGCTTACGACGATAAGCATTATGCCGGCCGCCACCGTATAATATAGACCCTGGACCACTTACACTTCCGACGTAAGCGATACCTTATCGACGAATATATTAATAAGTGCCACGCTTATAACGCTATTAAATTTAATAATTAAAAGCCTCCTGGAATTATATAGCCTATATAAACCCCGGAGGAGCTTATAGCGGTGATTACTATTAACTTTATCACGGCCCTACTTATAATGGCATCAGTAGGTACACCTTAGTATATAAAGGGCTTTAACGCTTATAACGTATTAGTAACTATCACTTATAAGTCCTTTAAACGCATTACGCTAATCCTAAGCTACGAGAAATATAATACCTGCTAGTGGGTATAAGCCTTAGCCCGATAATTGCTGATAGCCGACTGGGCCTATCCTAAGGCTATTATCTCCGACCGAGATACCAAATTCACTTCGGAGTTCTGGATAGGATTATAAAAAGCGTTTGGTACTAGGCTTTAGATAATTACGGCTTACCACCCTTAAGCCGACGGATAGTCAGAACGTAAGAACCGTATCGTTAAGCTGGCGATCCGGTATCACGCCTTCGAGAACCCTGACCCCGATGCTTTATGGGTCGATATTATCCTTCCTTTATAATAGAACCTAAATAACGCTCGTACGGACCCAATCGACGCCAGTCCGCACGAGTACTTGTACGGGTTTAAGATCTAAGGGCTGGCAGACCGACTACTTGACCCTAATAAGGTGCTAAAGTGTATGGAGGAGATCCGTTTCCTACGTACGCACCTTCGATAAGACGCACAGCTGGCCTTAGACGTTACTACAGTAAAGGCTAAGCGGCGGTACGATTCCCAGCACCGCCCTGTGGAATTCAATATAGGAGATAAAATCTAGCTGTTTATAGGCAAGGCATATAAGCCTAAGGCCTCCTAGAACCGTAAGGAAATGCCCGTACGCGAGGGACTTTATACTATAGTCCGTAAGGTGTCCCCTTTAGCGTACGAGCTTAACTTCCCTAAGCATATACGTAACCGCTTACACCCTGTCGTCAGCATCTAATATCTAGGCAAGTACGACTGCGACGACGATCTCTTTAAGCGACGCCCTCCACCCCTAGGTCCTATAGAGTACGACGAGGAGGAGGCTATCGCTGTCGATCCCACTGACGACAGGCCTGTATACGAACTAGAACGCATCGTTAGCCATTAATACTTCGGTAAGGATGGACGGCTATAGTACCAGGTACGCTGGAAGGGATACGGCCCGCAGGACGACAATTAGATAGACTTAAAGGAGCTGGATAATACTAAGGAGTTGGTAGCGGAATACGAGGCTAGGAGGGCTAAGGTTAATGCTTTAAGGGTATCGCCAGTCCTGGTTAATACCCCTAAGCGGAAGCGAGGTCGACCCCGTAAGGTCCGCTGAAGGGCAGGAGAATTATACGTTAGTTTAATTAGGTAGGCTGTCGAGGACGACAGCAGCTCTTTTATGCCCCGGCACTTGTTACGGCTGCCAGAGGGGGTGCCCCTGGCAATGGGAGTTGGTGGCCTGAGCCACCAGGCAACAGCCCGCACTGACCCCTGGTCAGTGCATAAGGGCTTTTGCTAGAAAACTCCGCAACGGCCGCATAGAAATCAATGAACGCATTATGCGCTTTTCTACCTAATTTTGTTCTGTATTGCTTCCCCTGCAATTGACATAATATAAAGACTCTTTTTAAAAACGATAAAATAAAACTTATCCCCGTGTAAAAGAACTTAAGCGTATTTATTAAATACTAAAAGAGATAAATAAAAACCGTTACTTTAAAAGAAATCTGGGAAATATATAAAATATTAACATATAATTATTAAAGAATTAAGAAAATATAAAAACGACTTTAATAATATAATAACCTTTTATAAAGAAATAATACTAAGTTTAAAACGTAATATAAAATTATAAAACTTATATTAAAAGTAAATTAACCTGATATAACCCGAATAAGCTTTTAATTATTATTATTATTATTAAAATAATTATAATAATTAATTACGTGTAACTTTATTATTAAATATTTTTAATTATAAAAACTTTTAATTAAAACCACTTATAATAATATTTTAATTATTATCGACTGATTTATAAAATACGCCTTTTTCGTTCGTTATAAAGAAGGAAGTAACGCGGAGGAATTAATTTATACGTTCTTTTAATACTTTAATTATAAATTATAGCTTTTTAAAAAAATAATCTCCAATTAAAATAAATTCTTTATATTGTGATTTTAAAAATCCTTTATAATATAATTAAAAATAAGGTATAAGTAAGTTATTTACGGCGTTTTATTTATAAACGGATAAATAAATAAAAAAACGAATTAAATACTCGAGTAATATTTACGTTATTACGTTAATTATAAGTAAAATAATTAAATATAACTTTTATTAATTACTTAATTCGCTTATAATAACCCCGAATACGAAAGTATAAAGTATATTTTATATTATATTAATTATGAGTATATTTTAGTAATATATTATAAGTTAAAAAAGGTCAGAAATATATTTAAAATACTTATAAAAGTTAAAAGATTTTAATAACTTTATAATAAGTTATAAAAAGATTTATAATTCGTTAAGGAACGAATAAATAAGTATATTAATATGAAAAGATTAAAAGGATTAACTTTTAAAAAGGGGGATAATATTTATCTCCTCCAATATAATATTAAAATAAAATAATTAAGTAATAAACTCGATTTTAAGAAAATCAGCCTATTTAAAATTAATAGAATCATTTTATTGATTAATTATTAACTCGATTTACCCTTAATAATACGAATCTATCCGGTCTTTTACGTCTTATTATTAAAATTAATATTACGAGGATTGCGAATAAATAATAAGATTAAAATCGATTTAAAATAAAAATATAAGGTAAAATAAATCCTTAATGATAAAAAGAACGACGACGGAATTATAAAATACGTAATTAAATAGAAAAACTACGGTTATTAAGAAAATACTTAAGAATTAAAAAGAAACCTTAAAAACGTTAAATAAAGCCTTTAAAAATATAAAAATACTTAAATTATTAATTAAAAACCCTTAATTATAATTCCTGACGAATTTTTTATAATATTTATAAAGGTATTTATTAATATAAAGTGAAAAAAACTTAAATAAAAGAAATATTTATAAAACTTAATAAAAATTAATAAATTTAAAATAACCTTAGGATAAATTATATCTTAATTAATTAAGAAATTAAAAAGGAACCTATTCCTTATAATAACAGTAAAGCGTTTATTATATTAATATTATTTCTTTTACTTTAACTTTTTCTTTTCAACCTTTTTTAACTCCTTCATATTATTAATTCCCCGACGTATAATATATATTATCTTCTTAAATTATAACTTCTTCTCCTTCTGTAAGTGTTCGACTTTAGCGTCTTAACGGCGGCGCTCCTCTTCGGCAGCTTCGAACTCCTCCTTTAACCTGGAGTATTAAGCGGCGATGCGAAGGAGTTAAGCCGACGAGACCCGAAAAACGTCACCGTTAAAACGGTTCGAACAAACACATTTAAAACAGCGAGAAGAATTAAGCGGAGAAACCTTACACTTAATACGACCACGGGACTCGTAGGAAGAATAGAAAGGCATTTCGACAGATGAAGAAGTAAGAACCGCGAGAAGCGTGAGACGACAGTCTGTCGAAACAGGAGACTTTCGCTTCTGAACCCGACCTAATATTTTATCAGTAAAAAGATATAAACGAAAAATAACATTAAAAAGAAAAAAGAAAGGACCCCGGAAAGAAAAGCAGACGCTAATTATTTAAACGGTTTATAGGGTTTAAATTAAAGGGAGGGGGAACTTAATATTACGACTGCTCGTTATTAATTATTAATAATAATAGAAATAAAAAAGGAAAGGCCTTAAGACACGGGTATAACCGCGGCTTACGTATAAGTATGGTTTAAATAATTACGTAATTAAAAGTAACTAGTAAGTAAAGATTTATAATAATTTAAAAGAAATTACACGAGATTAAAGATTTATAATAATTTCAAAGAGATTATTATAAATTACGGTTTATTACGGAAGGGCTACGAATATATAAAGGATATTAATTCCTTACTTAAATAGGTAGAATAATTAAATAGCTCTTTAATAATTAACTTAATAATATATCTCCTTTCTTATAAAAGACCGATTAATAACATTACACCAGTAACCTAGCTTACTTAACCTAATCTACCTAATCTATTAAGCCTTATTTAAGTCTAGTTATTCTTATTCAGAATCCAGTCGCTTAGTATAAGTCTCCTCGTACTCGTACCCGAATATAAACCCGTTAATTAAGTCCATTCGTATCTCGTATACTAGTAAACCCTAATCGTCACATATAGAGAAAACAAAGAAGGAAAGGCCCCGGGCCGCGGACGTGGCCGTATATAGTACTAGCATAAGCTAATACTAAGGGATACAGATTAAGTAATTACGTGATAAGAACACCCAGCAGGTAATGATCTTGGTGACCTTAAGAGATTAAACAGAGTAAGTGATCTTAATAATCTTTAGAGATTATAAAGATCAGTAACTCATTACGAAAGAGTTATGAATATATATAATACAGTTATTCCCTACTTAAAGAAATCAAATAGCTAAATAGCTCTTTAGTAATTAACTTAATAATATATCTTATATCTTATAAGAGATTAATTAATATTAAGCACTTAATCTAGTTTACCTTATCTAATTCATTTAATTCATTAAAATTTAATCTTAAGTGCTCGTTACTTAATAAAGTTTTTACTGTACTCATTTACTAATATAAATACGTTAATTAAGTTTACTAATCTTATATTAATAAACCCTAATTATTATATTTTAACTACTTCTATTTATCAAATATCTTTGACTTCAAATACTATTAACCTTTGATATATTGATCCCACGCCCTGCCCCGCTTACTTCGCTGGCTTAATCCGCCCGTAAATCTACCACTACTAGCTTAACCATTACGGTTGAAGAACTCTATCGTATAATAATACTCCTCTAAATGGAGAACGATCACCTTAAGAGTTTAATCTGAGAGCGACCCCTCGGAAACACGAACTTGAAGTTCCCTAACCCGAATCCGTTCGACGGATCCCCAGGGACACTTTAAGAGTTCCTCACTAAGATTTAAGCATACCTGAAGTTTTACACGTCCATCCAGCTTCCCTAACGACGCCACTAAGATCGTATACGTCGCATCCTTTCTTAAGGATACCGCCTTAATATAATTCGAACCTATGCTACGCGATTACCTTGCGAATAAACATATGGGCCGAAACAAGGACATTAGATAAGTTTTTAGCAGCTACGATAACTTCGAAGAGCACCTACGGGAGGCCTTCGGCGACCCCAATAAAGAGCGAGGGGCGGAACGCCACCTTGCTTAACTCGTTTAAAAGGGGTCCGCCTCGGAATACGCCTCGCTTTTCTAACAAATCTCTGCTAAGCTCTTATAAGGGAAGGAGGCCCTTATAGCCCAGTTCTACACCGGATTAAAGGAAAAAGTTAAGGATAAGCTCGTAAAGGAAGATTGACCTAACGCCTTCTCCGAGTACGTAGAAATAACTATTTATATCGATAATTATATAAGGGTAATTAGGGATATAATTAACCGTGTAATCGTATAAAGAGAACGCGATGTAAATTAGTATTTAAGCTCAGTGGTGAAGCTGCTATACATAAGAAGATAAACCCCTCGGCGGGGCTACCACGCAGGCACTGGTTATATAACTAATCACACCACCCCCTAGCCTAATAAGCTACGTAAGAGTAAGTCGTAAAGCTATTCCCGACCCGTTATCATTAAGGGGAGTGATATATTATAGTAATAAGGGCTAACTTTAGGCCAATATATATATATAAAGAATCCACCCCTAAGCTAACCCTGTGCCTAAGCTGTTGTACGGCCTAACTAGGATATAAAGATTGCTTATTTCTTTAAAATGAAACCTTTCGTAAGGCCGTCGGCCTTTATATTAGCAGTTGCCACTAAGGTAAGGGTGAAGAGGTTATGCTTAACAGTATTAATAGTCCACTTATAACGTAAATTAATTATACGAGTACGGGCGGATTAAAAGGGGTTAAGGATAGTAAGTTAGGTATTCTGGCTATTTATACTGACGATTAGTACCTCCTTCTAGTGATAGCTTAAGGCTTTAAGGATACCATTAATTTAAAGGAGTGCTCTGCCCGTAGGTAGGAGGTTAATAAACTCTACCTCTGTGGTAAACATAGTAATAAAGGTTTATTTCTTACTCTTTTAAAATATAAGGCCTCTAGCTATTATAACGAGCGAGCCTTTAGTCGAGGCTCTTATCTGAAAATAGTTAGTAAAGGAGGTATCTTTATAAGCCTTAAGTCTTAAGGAGTTAATAGAGTATTATTAGCTATTATATTTAAAACCTAAGTCGGTGGTATTAATTAAATAATGTTAAAAGTGCTTGGTAATACTCGCTAAGGTTAATATATGCCTCTTAAAGGCGGGTTATTGCGTAAGCGATATCGGGTCTAATGCCGTTAATTAAGTAGTTAATTAAGACTATCTCCGATTAGAAGCGGGTGATAGCCTCAGTAAGAAGGGGGTTTTAAGAGATAAGCATCTCTTAAGTAAAAAGCTAAGGGGACTTTACGGGGTGTAAGCCGTTATACCCGTACTTAGTGATAATCTTATTTATATAATCTCGCTAGGAGATTAAAATCGTATATACCTTACGGTCTCGTACGAGGTTTATACTTAAGAATATACGGGCCTTACTAATATCCTTAAGCTCGAAGTGGGATTTAATACCGTTATAAATAGTATTAATCTCTTTCTTAATACAGGCTGTAATTAAGAGGTCGTTTACGTAAAAGAGGATTATAATATTAATCGCCTTATTATAATAAAGGTAAACGTCGTAATAAATCAGGCGGAAGCTTAATGTTACGACCACCTAATAACTAACTAATTATCTTTCATTATAAGCGATAAAGGATCGAATTAAATAAGTAAATTTTAATAGTATATATATATAAGCTCCTTAGTATTTAATAGAACTTAATAACTACTTACTGATTATAAGTAAAAATAAGGGCTTAAAGACGATAAATTAAGACATATAAGTATACTTACGAGTTTATATTAACTATATATGAAATGATTAATCCGCTTAATTACTAACGGCGTCATTAATAATTAATAACAGGATAAACTCAATAATTAGAATATCTCTCTTCTTCGTAACTTATAGCTACGAATTAGCTCTTAAGTTAACGGCTACGATCATTAAGTAAAAGAAAGGGGTCTTACTTAATGCCAGGGTTAAGGAATAAGTGGAAAAGATTAAGTAAATCACAGACTTATGTTAAGCGTTAATAATAACGGCGTAATAAGAGTAGGAGCGCTTCACGAATAAAGGAAGACGACCAGCTAGGAGATTATAAATAAGAGATAAGGTTTAGCTAAATCTGCGGAATTTCCTAAGCATTGGGGAAAAGAAAAAACTAAATTGCCTAAAAATTAAATATACGGTTATAAAAGTAATATCCCCGGATATAAAAAAGTTAAAAGGCTTATTAATAAGCGTATATAATCGCTTTAATAAAACTTATTGAGGAACGCGGTAACGGATTTAATTTTTAAACAGCTTATAAATAACTTTTAATTAGAATCGATTTTAATAAAAGGGTATAAAAAGTATATAATAAAGGAGATTTATTATACTTGTATTTATAAAGTCGGTCGCGGAAAAATTAAATAAATACTAATGCGCTAAGAAGGTTATAAAGTGCCGATATAAAAGCCTTTAAAAGAATTCTAAGAAATAATAGTTTTAAACGAATTCAAGGATTAATTCGGAGATATACGAGTTAATAACGCGCCGTTAAACTAATTCTTAAAAGAGCTAATAAAAAAGGAGAAAATTACGGCTGTGGGAAAGAAGAAAACCACGGCTTTAGGAACGATTAGAATCAGCGCTACCGAGTCCGGCCTAGCTACTCCTCCCGCTCCTTATTATTATACTCACTCTCCTCCTCCTCCGACTTATCCTCCTCCTCCAACTTATCCTCCTCCTCCGACTTATCCTCCTCCTCCGACTTATCCTCCTCCTCCGACTTATCCTCCTCCTCCGACTTATCCTCCTCCTCCGACTTATCCTCCTCCTCCGAGTTATCCTCCGCCTCTGAAGAGGAATCCTTATTATTACTACCGGAGCTATAGGAATAAGTTAATAAAGAAAAGCTCGGGAGGAGTAAGAAGAGCTTACGTAGTAATTAAGGCCTTAATACGGGCTTAGCGCTCCTTTAACATAGCCTTAAGGGCAGGGTTAGAAAGAGCGTTTTCGGCCGCCTGCTTAAATAACGAAGTTAATTTATATAAGATAATAAGGTAAGATAAATATATACATATTAATAAGGTAAATAATAATAAGCGTCCGTAAGTACCGATAAATAATAATAATAGCGCGGAAAAGTGGGTTAACTCGGCGGTACTCGGTTATATTAAAGCGATAACAGGAACGTGTAATAAACGCTTAATAAAGGAGAGGCGGCGCAGGGATATAAGCGCGGCTAATATTATAATCAGGGGCGTAAGCACGGCGAGAGGGGTCTTATTCGTAGTAAGTAATAAGAATAACGAGGTAGCGGACGTAAGGAATCGGATGCCGCCGCTTATTCCGCATAAGAGTGGGCGCTTTACCACCCTGAAAGAGACCTCTCCGACTCTTTTTACCAGGAGGGGTCTTCGGAGGGGTAGAGGGAGAACTCTTAAGCCGGAGTTCGTTAAAAGCGCGGAAGCCGCCAACAGTAGAAGATATCTTGGTAGTCTGCGTGCGGGAATGGGAGACTTCTTAAAAGGCTTAAGAGCGTGGTAAGAGACGGGAGGAGTGTCAGAAATTAAGGAGAGAAGAAGAAGATTTAGACTAAGAGAGAGCCGAGGGAAAAAGACGGGCTTTATACACCCTGTTATAAAGGAGCGGTTAAGACCGGTAAAATAAGGACCCCGAAGCTCCAGGGTCGGCCCCTTAAGAATAACTCACCCTGGGAGAAAGGGGGTTCTCCGTCCGAACTAAAGGGCCCGCCATCCGAAGTTTGGATCTGTGAAAATTTAAAGTGGGCCGATAAAGAGAGAGGTATGGAGTCGTTTAAAGCTTACGCTGCTAAGCCCCGCCCGGTCCTTTGACGATCAGGGTCTACTAGTATACGGGATACTAGGGGACTCAATTAACGGGTTTGTGTTCGAGTACGAGTACGGCGAGACTTATGCTGGGTGACTGGATTCTGAGTAAGAACGACTGGGCTTTAAATAAGACTTGATGGACTGGGTAGACTTGGGCTAGGTAAGCTGGGCCACTGGTGTGGTGTTGCTGATCGGTCTCTTATAAGAAAGGAGATATATTATTAAGTTAATTATTAAAGAGTTATTTAATTACTTTATTTATCTAGGTAAGGAACGAGTGTCTTTTATATATTCGTAGCTTTTCCGTAGTAAGTAAGTGATCTCTTTAATTTATAAAGATAATAAAGATTATTACTTTACTTAATTTTTAAAGATTATAAAAATCACTACCGACCGGTACCTTTACCTATTAAGGGAGGGTCTTAATTACGTAATTACTTAATCCGTAAGGTTATTTAATCCGTATTTTCTTATAACCGCCTCTTTAAACTAGGTTTACTTAAGCTTTTTTATTCTGCTCTTCCAACTTCGTTAGTTTTAAGTATTTAATCGTAATATTAAGTCCCCCCTCCTTTTAATTTAAATCCCGTAAACCGTTTTAAATAATGAGTATTCGCCTTATCCCCTGGTACTAGTTTTTATTTCCTTATAGAAACTTCGTTTCCTTAATTTTTCTGTTATTAAGATATCCAGTCATGTGTTCAAGCGAAAGTCCTTAAGTCAGTTGACGCGCCGTCATCTTAACCTGTTATCCGCCTTTCTTCCGTTAGTGGTCGAGATACCTTCTTGTTCTTTCTGCGAATCTCGGGGCATTACGCGGTATAAGGTGGCCCCTTGAGACTCTTCTCGTTACGTTAAATGCCTTCGCTCTAACCGCTCGGGTTATAACGTTCTCGGGGTCTCGGGTGCGTAGCTTCGGAAGATTATTAAGTAGCATTCCAGACTGGAGTCCGAGCTTAAGGAGGCTGAAGCGAAGGTCTTCCGCCTTCGGAAATAAAAGAAGTTATGGTTTAAAAAGATAATACGCGTTATATGCCAGGGAATCGATAATATAAAGGAATTAAAGAAGGTCGAGAAGGAGGAGGTAAAGCGGGAGGAATAACGTTAGTATAACGACCGTTTTACTTCTACCGCAGGGAATAAGCTTTTTTTAATTTCTTAATTAATTAAAATACAGGTTATCCCGAGGTTATTTTAACTCTATTAATCCTTACCGAGTTTAATAAGTATTTTCTTTTTACTTATTTCCTTAATATTATATTAATAAGTACCTTTATAAGTATTATAAAAAGTTTATCGAGTTCTGTAATTAAGGGTTTTTAATTAATAATCTAGGTATTTTTATATTCTTAAAGGGTTCGTTAGGCGTTTTCGAGGTTTTCTTTTAATTCTTAAATGTTTTCTTTATAGCCGTAGTTTTTCTATTTAATTAAGTATTTTATAATTCCGTTGTTATTCTTCTTATTATTAAGGATTTATTCTACCTCGTACTTTTATTCTAAGTCGACCTTAATCTTATCGTTTATTTTCGATCCTCGTAATATTAGTTCTAATAATAAGACGCAAAAGATCGCGTAAATTCGTATTAGCGGCGGTAAATCGAGTTATTAATTAATTAATAAACGACTTTATTAATTTTAAACGGGCCGATTTTCTTAAAGTCGAGCTTATCACTTAATCGTTTTATTTTAATATTATATCAGAGGAGATAAATATTAGCCTCTTCCTTAAAAGTTAATCCTTTTAACCTTTTCGTATGAATATATTTGCTTATTCGTTCCCTAACGAATTATAAGTCATTTTATGACTTATTATAAAGTTACCAGAGTTTTTCGGCCTTTATAAGCGCCTTAAATACGGTTCTTATCTCTTTTAACTCGTAATATATTATTAAATTATATTCGTAATTAACTTAAAACAGAATATACTTTATACTCTCGTACTTAAAGCTATTATAAACGAATTAAACGGTTGGTAAGAGTAATACTTAATTATTTTACTTGTAATTAATATAATAACGTAAGTATTATTCGAGCGTTTAATTCGTTCTTTTTATTTAATTATCCGTTTATAAGTAAAGCGCTGTAAATAACTTATACCTTATCCTTAATTATATTATAAGGGACTTTTAAACTCGTAATATAAAGAGTTTATTTTAGTTAAAAATTACTTTTTTTAAAAGGCCGTAGCTTATAATAAAGTGTTAAAAAAACGTATATATTAATTTCTTTATATTGTTTACTTCCTTATAAGGGAAGAAAAAGGCGTATTTAATAAATCGGTCGACGATAATTAAAATATTATCGTAAGTAATCCTCGTTAAAGGTTCTCGTAATCGGGGTAACTTAATAATAAAATCGAGCGTGACCAATTATTATAATCGTTTTAATAATAATAATAATTAAAAAAGCTTATATAATTTATATCGATATAGTTTATTTTTAATGTAAGTTTCGTAATTTTATATTACGTTTTAAACTTATTATTATATCTTTATAAAGCCGTTATATTATTAAAGTCGATTTTATATTTTTTTAATTCCTTAATAGCTATATACTGGTATTTTATATATTTTTTAAATTTCCTTCGGGGTAAGGGTTTTTATTTATCTCCTTTATTACTTAATGATTACGCTTAAGTTTTTCTGCACGGGGACGAGGTCTCCATTATTATTTTTAAAAAGGGTCTTTATTTCCTTTAATACTATTTCTTCGTAATCGGTCCTTCGGTTAACAGTATCGGCTCTCCTGTTCTCGGATCCTTTTGTATAAATAATCCTGAAGTGGAATTCAAATAAGAATTCCGACTATTTAAATTATCTTTTATTTAAGTCTTTATTAATTATAAAAGTAGCGAAATTCTTATAATCAGTATAAATTTTAACCTTATATTTAATTCTTAAGAGTTAAGATTTCCACTCTTTAAATACTTTAATAATTATTATAAATTGCTTATTATAAATTTAATAATTAAGCTTTAATCTATAGCATTTATTCGAGAAGAAAGCCTTTGGGTATAATCATTCTTCTTCGTCTCTTTATCCGAATTACGCGCCGATTACGTAATCGGAGGCGTTTATCTCGATCTCGAACGGATTTATTAAATTTAATATTTTCAGTATTAATTCGTTAAAGACTCGTTCCTTTAATTAATCAAACGCTTATTAACCTCCTTAATTTAATTAAAGTTTTAGTCTTTCTTTATTAAGTTAACAAATAAGGTAACGATCGCGCCGTATCTTTTTATAACTTCTTATAAAAGTTAATAAAGCCGAGTAATACCTGAACGTCTTTAACATTTTTTAATTAAGGTTATTTTCGTATTATTATAATTTTAAAATCTTCTATTCGTATCTCGCCAGGTGAGATAATATATCCGAGGAAAGTGACTTTTTAAGCGTAATACATACTTTTCTTTCACTCGATAAGAGGCTTCGCTCTCTTTAGTTTTTATAAGACTCAATAAACGTATTATTAATAATATTCAAGTGTTTTAAAGAAGATAAGGATATTGTCGAGGTACATTATTATAAACGTATTTAAATACTTCCGGAATATTTAATTAATTATAATTTAAAAGGTAATTAAAGCGTTAATAAGGTTAAAAAGTATAACAAAATACTCGAAATATCCTCGCCTCGTATAAAACGCCATTTACTACTCTTTTTTTAATTTTATCTGGATAAAGTTATATACTCTTTTAAAGTTTAAAGTCGTAAATTATTATATTACGTAAAAGAGGTCTCGAAGTTTATTAATTAAAGGTAGTAAATAATAATTCTTAATCGTAATATCGTTAAGGCTTTAATAATTTACGTAAAGTTTCTAACGGGTTTTTTTTATATATATCCCTTTTTTAAGATAAAAAAGATTAAATATCCCGCGAGTGATATAAAAGGTTTGATATATCCCTTTTTAAGCTTTTCCTCGAGATTCTTATCGAAGGCTTTTATTTATATTAAATTAAATCCGTATAGCTTTTAAAACTTAAGTTAAGTTCTTTCTTTTAAAAGCATCTCGTAATCGAATGAGTTATATTCTAATAATCCGGTTTCGAACTCTTCTGCGAAAAGTTATCGGTATTATTAATATTTTATCGGTACTTTTATAAGTCGATCCTTTATAAGTATCGCTTATAATTTTAATCGGGGCCGTTTAGAAATAATCGCGGTTTCTTCCTCCGATGTTAATATTAAGGCTGCCGCTCGCGCTAGGTGAAAGGAAGTTACGATTCCTTTCTTTTAAACCTTTAATCCTTTTACTCTTTAAATCCTTTTCACCTTATTTAAAGCTCATTATTTTAAACTTTATTTTACGATGAAATCGTCTTCTTAAACTTAACCTATTAGCTAATTTATCCTTAAGTTATTCTTTTAAAGTAAGGGATATTAAATATTACCTCTTACTTTTTCATCTCTGTAATATTTAAAATAATCGTTTTTAAATAGCTATTAATAACTAATTAAAAGGGCGTAATCTCCTTATTAATAATTCCTTTATTATAATAAAGGGGTTCTCCCTTTACGGTTTATAACTTATATAACTCGCTTTTTTACTATTATAAGATCTTATATAAGTTAATTTATTTAAGTAACGCGTAATTTTCTTATGGTTTATTATTTAAAAAGGCTTATATCGGTATATTAAAGATCTTAACGTTTAACAGGAAGTAATTTATATCTTTGTATTTAAAAGTACTCGTTATTCGTAAGGCTTTAATTCCCTTAACTTTCTTAACCGTCCGGTGCTTTACTCCAGGTAGCTTTAATAATTTTTTAACTATTTTATACCTTTTATATTTCTTTTTATAAGTCCTTATTTTATTGCGTCCCGAGCGATAATTACTTTAGGGATTATTAATTTCCTAAGAGGATATCCCTTTTCTTTTATTATTCAGGGGTTTTATAAAATAATAATTAATTTCTTTAAAGGTTATAACTTATATTATATTTATACTTTCGTTAATATATATAATTTATAAATTACGTTATTATATTTATTCTATTATTTATACAGGGTATTTTAATAAATTATTAAGTATCAATTATACGAGGTAAATACGGCTTCTTTATTACTTATAAATCGGACCCGTAATATTTAATAAAAGAGTTCGCTAACTTAATAAACGTATACGATATATATAATCTTACTTCCGTTATCGAGGGTAAAATTAATTTTATACCTTAACGACGTAATATTTACCGTAATTATTTACTAAATGTTCGGGTTAAAAGCGTAAGTTATATGATATATATCTTAAGTTGAGGAATTCGTAATTTCCGAACCTCCTTCTGTAACTCTCTTACGTTGTTACGTTATTGTTTACTTTTAAGCGGTTTAAGCTTAAGAACGTAACTAATTAATTATTTCGATAAGGGTCGATAGTTTATTTTTCATATCTTTCGCCTTTCACTCAGCGGGTCCTTACGCCGTAATAATGGGATTCTTCTTCTATATCATTAATATTATCCCCAGAGCTACTTTCCGGTGGCTTTTATTTCACCTTAACGAGTGCTTAAGACTATATAAAGATCTTCTTATCTATTAAGATAAAGTCATCTGGGGCGACCTCGTCTTCCTCTGGTTTTTCCTCTTTCTTAATTAATCGTCGTCGTAATAATACGACGGTCTTTTTCTTAAATTCTTTGGGGTACCAGCCGGCTTTATCCTTAAAGTCTCGGTAAATAAGGTAATTATTATTATAATACGCGGTTTATAATAAAAGTACGTAATTACTCGTAATGGATCTTTATATAAGGTTAGCTAACGGGTATTTCTCGGGTGTAGGGCGTTACTTCTTCGGGCACTCCTGGGCTATATAATTAAGCTAGTTATAATTAAAGCACTTACCCCTTTTAAAGTATTTATAAAGCTTATTATTTTACCGGGTAACGCCGAGTTTTATATAGCCGTTATAATATTTATAAGCCGTATTTATTTAAAAGCGTTATCGGGCTCTCTTAATATTAAGTTAATAAGCGTTCCTTATTTAAAAGCGGACGTTACTTTTTCCTTTACCCTTTATCTTTTTTTCATATAATCGGTTATCAATACAGACGGCTATTTCTACGTACTCGGAGAATACGTTGGGCCGATCCTCCTTAATAAGTTCGTCCTTTACTTCCTCCTTGAGTCCGGCGTAAAACCGGGTTATAAGGGCTTCTTTTCCCTATATGAGCTTAGCGGAAACTTATCGGAACCGCGAGGCGTACTCCGAGGCGGGTCCCCTCTGGACCAGCTAGGCGAAGTGGCGCTCTGCCACTCGCTCCTCGTCGGGGTCGTTAAAAGCTTCTCGTAGGTTTTCTTCGAAGTTATCGTAGTCGCTAAAGACTTATCAGGTAACTTTCTTCCGTCCTACGTACTCGTTATCGAGGTAATTATATAAGGTGGGCTTAAATTAAGTTAATACGTTATCCTTAAGGAAGGATATTATTACGGCTGCTAGAGGGGGTGCCCCTGGTAATAGAAGATGGTGGCCGAAGCCACTAGGTAATAGCCCGTACTGACCCCTGGTCAGTGTATAAGGGCTGTTGCTAGAAAACTCCGTAACGGCTATACAGAAATTAATGAACGTATTATATGCTTTTCTACCTAATTTTATTCTGTATTACTTCCCCTGCGATTAATATAATAAATGGTAGTAACTCTTCGCCGTGTAAAGGAACTAGATCTTACCCCAGATCATTAGAAAGCTAATTAACCAGCTCTGTAAGTACCTGGTATCTTCGGAGACTAGTTTTCTGCTTATAAAACCCCCGTAGCATAGTGAACTTTAAGTAGTTACGCTTATATAATTCAGATCCCAGCCTACCTGATAATGGGTGACTTGGTCGTAGAGGATTAGATCAGAAGAATAGTGGTGAACTTAGGTAATTACTATTTAAAAGAGAAGATTAATTTATAAACGCATCCTTATTTAAAGTTATAACGTGATTAATTTATAAATAATTTAACTTCCTATAATATAAACTAAATGGTAAGGAGTAATTTAAACGACCTTGAAAAGGGTCTCGTAACCCGTAAGGGTAAAGGAAAGGCACGTTAATCGTCCCCCGATTCCTTGAACGATAGTGACGACGCCTGCCGTAAGCGGCGAGACCAGAGAGGCGCGCCCGTTACTTTCGAATCGGAAGACGAGGATTAAGGTTTCCCTCTTAATAACTACACCCCCTTTAAACAACTTAACGACCGCCGTTAAAGTATTAATCTCCTTCACCGAGGCCGTCGCCTGAGAGAGAGTTTATTTATTACAACTGAGGCAGACTTAAAGAAGCCTTTTACCACCTCGGCCAGAGAAAATCACTAATAATATTATAAGTATCGTTTATCTAGACGAGAAGTAGAAGAGGATAAAGAGGAAGATTAAACAAGTGGTTAAGAGTACGGAAAATATAATATCTCTCTTATAAGATATAGTAATAGTAGTAGGAATAATCCTTAACTTTAAAGGATAAATAAATAAGAAGATTAATTAGCTAACTAGGTAATAAGCCGATTAATAAGCGGATATATAAGTTACCTTAACGAGATTAACCGAGATAATCCAGCGCTTAAATGATAAGATTAACGATTTAAGCCAGAAATAATAATAGTAATAAGTTAGAAATTAACTCTTTATTCTTAATCGCCGTAACCGTAAGCCCTTTTATGATACCAGTTTCTCGATTATTAACGGCGATAAATTCAGGCTTAAGCGAAACGATATTAATATCTTTAACCCATATTATCCTAATCCTAATAACTAAGGCGTTATCTTTAAAGATAATAAGCTTATTTTTATAAACGTCTTCGCTTTTAAAGATCACCTTTATACTTTCCTTAAAGACTTTATTACCCGTATTAACGTGGAGAAATAATTACTTAGCTTATTTTAAACCCTGTTAAACGGCGCGGCTATTACTTAATAAAGTTATTAAGTCCCGGCCCTGGAGAGGTAGCGATTACGAGAGTAAAGCCTTTAAGTAGTTATAAACGAGCTTAAGAATCGGTTTCGACCTAATATTAGAAAAGTTATACGGTTATTTTAAGAGTTAATAGTCTCTTTAAAAGATTTAATTACTAACGAATCCGCGTTATTTAACTTCTTTATAAAGATATTACGTTATACCCGCGTTATTAAAATACTTAATAATAATAATATTAACTAATACGGTATAATATATTACGTTTTAAGTAAACTCGCTTTAAGTATTCATAAGAGATTACGCCCGTTATTGAGGAATTAAATATTAAACGAGTACTTAATTTATTTAAAGGAATATAAGAATATACTCGTCTCTTTTACCCAGGATAAGTACCCTTATATTAAGCTTAAATAATACGCGGCGGATTATTATAAAACGGATATTATAATTAAGAAGTTAAAGCTTTTTATTATAATAACTCCTTTAATTATCGAGTGGAAAGTAGCTAATCGTAATAATAAGCGTAACAAACGAGGTAACCGTTTCCGCGACCGAGATCATAATCGCCATCGTGACAATAAGGGTTACCGGAGCTACCGCGATAACGATCGTAACCGTAATCGTCATCGTAACGACCGCGACCGGAATCGAGATCGCCGCCGTGAAGATCGTAATCGTAATCGGTATCGAGATAGAGATCGTCGTCGTAACGACGATAAAGACCGTCGGTATCGTAATAAGGAGCGGGAGAGGCTATACGACCGCGCTTATATCGTTAACGACGCTAATTAAGATAAGGCCTCGAGTAGCGAAAACGACTATTCGTTATCATTATATAATTTTAAACGGTCTCTTGGTAATAACGTTATCTTTATAACTCCTAAGAAGCGATGTACTTACTATCGTTATAAAATTAAGTTTAACTCTTAAAATACCTTATTTAAATATCTTAAGAAAGATAAATATTATAAGCCCGTTGATAATATTTACACCGTTACGGAGCCTTAAGCATTATTAAAGGTGATTAAAGAGGAGGTCGTTATCGAGACTCCTTTAAGTAGCGAAAAAGCGAGTTTAATAAAAGGTTATACTTATCTTAAGGTTAAGGTTGGCCTTAGCTTAAATAAGCCTGAACGAATTATTTATATCGATATAAGTATTAATCGTTATATAATAAATAAGAACTTCCTTAAGTAATTAATTCCCTTACGAGATTATTAAGGAGTTAAGTAGAGGAGATATTAAAGGAGCCTTTTTTAATAATATTATACAGCTTAATAAATATATAACGTTTAACTTGTATATAGAAGGTATTAAGGCTAATAATATAATTAATATCGTAAAGAAGATTACTTAAGTTCAAATAATCGATTACTTAAAAGGCGGTTACCTACTTAGTAATAACTAAGCGTATCCGCGTTGAGTATATATTAATTACGAGGATTTTAATATTTACTTCCCGGGTAACAAGTTCACGGTTCCCTTCGAGATTATAAAAACTATTACCTTAATAGTCCGTAAGGTAATTAACACTTACGTTATTAAGCTACCCTTAAGCGTAACCACTTACGTATTTATTAAGTATATCCCTTTACCGAAGGGTCGACTTTTCAACTTAACCGTTACGCACCCCGCCGTATTAAATGCCGTAATTGATATTAGTACACTTTAATTAATAATAATCTTTAACCTTATTATTAAGGAGATCTGCATCGCTAAGAATATACGCCTGCTACGATTTACGAATAGGTAACTTACACCTACTTCGTAACTTTAATAAATAAGGTATTAAAAGCCTTAATTATAACTTCCGTAGCTAGCTAAGCTAACGCGTTAACGGGCCCCCTTAAGGATTTCCTTTTTAATAACCGTTATGTGTCTACGGTCCTTATAACCACCGACTTATTCGCTGGTCTGGCCTTAATCCTAGCGTGAGGGGCGGAATTCAACCTGATGCTAAAAGTCTGCTTGGAAATCGATGCCACCGTAATAGTGATTTCAACCATACTGGCTTCCGAGCCCTTTCATGCCGTCGCTAACCCCTCGTTATTAATCACTTCTTTATCGGACGAGGTGTTTAATATTATCTCCGCCTCGGGCAACTTCCTTACTGTTAACGCTGTTATTAAGGCCGCGCTTACGCTAGAGCCTTAACCAGACCCTAGTATAAAGGGCCTGGAACTCCTAAAGTAGCTTAAGGTTAAAGAGCGACAGGGCTTTAGCTTTAAAATACCTGGTAGGGCACCTTTCGTTAAAACTAAGCATAGAGTTTAAATCTATACTTTAAATATAAAGGCCGCCCGACGATTATAGCTAATTTATAAGGCTTTCGATACCATTTAAAATAATACCGGCCCGATCGACATCGACCCTGAGAATCGTATAAAAGTGCCCTTAATCGACAGTTAGTAGAATTAAGGCGTTAAGTTAACCTCGCGAGCTTAGCCTTTATCCAAGCGTGATTAAGCCTTTTTAAACAGTAAATTCGATAAATTATACGATTAAGTACGTATGGAATAGGTACGCAAAGCGTTTTCTTTTATATATTTAATCTTTATAATCTGGAAACAAGTTGTTGAAAAATGGAAGAATTGGATCAAGGGTAGGCTTGCCAAGTTTGCCAAGCCTTACTTACCCCTGACCTCAACAGTGAGGAATTTACCTTTTAGTTAATTACTCAGCTAGTTCTTACCAGATTCGGCAACTTTTTATATTGTTNTAATTACTCAGCTAGTTCTTACCAGATTCGGCAACTTTTTATATTGTTAAATGGCCCTCTTTTATCTCTATAGAATACACTTGGGTGCACGTGATTTAGACTTACCGAGGACTAGATAAGTCGACTTTAGTAGTGGCTTAAGTGCCAAGACTTTAATATCTCTATTAAAGTTAAGGTAAAATGGATAATTA
>PYSP01000466.1:0-20040 GCA_003049395.1 Pseudohalonectria lignicola
CCCCCACACACACACAACAAAAAAAATTAAAAATTAAAGCAAGGCCATCCATGTCCAAGGGGAGCGTAGGGAGTCGGTTCCGGGATGGAGACAAGGTCTATCCAGTGGTCGGGAATGATAGCGCAACACGAACGGGGAAGGACGCACGGGCTGAGCAGGTTTAGGCACGCTTTCCCCCGGTACATGCAACTGTTGTGTCTACCCTAGGCAACTAACTCCCTAGTCCTGCTCGTCTAGGATGACGGACAGTTGGTTGGTTATTCCTTCAGTCTCCAACGAGCACCCAGAACAGTTCCAACCCCAGGCGCTTTGCAAACTTCTTCGCCCTTTCTGTTTTTGCTTGTTTGCTTTGGAATTGTTGCTTTCTTCTATAGTGGGGATACAGCCTCTTGCGTGGCCGTTCTATATAGTCCAAACAGGGAGCTCAGCCTTCAGGAGGCAGTTTTGTGTGTCACATAAACACAACGCTAACATTCAGGGACCCTTTCACCCTCCCCGCAAGTTGTCAACGCTGCAATCAAAAGGGGCGTTCGTACACTGCCTGACGGAAGAAAGGTCAAGGAAGATGGATGGCGTTTTTCAAGTGCCTGATCATTCCCCGACTAAACTTCTAACTGCCGTCCGTCATGTGAGATCCTGATCAATAGTAAATAGGTAGGTAGGTAATTACAAGAGCATCCCGGAGCCCCTACATGGCTGCGAGTTACATAATAAAAATAGAATGTGTGTCAGGCGCTCAACGGGGAGGCATGATGAGGATTCGAAAACCCCCGTCCGCTCCAACAGAGATGATAGAAATCACGCCTTGACGGCTCCAGCGGCAGCATTCCTCGCTTTCTCCTGCTCCAGAGCCCACTTTACACCCCTCTTGATCCCCTCCTCGAGCGGGACGATGGGCCGGTACCCGAGCCGCCTCTTGGCCTTGCTGATATCGTAGTACCTCGTCATGCAGCTGTACACGATCCTCTGCCTGTTGAAGGTGGGCGGCTTCCGGATGGCCCAGAAGACCCACTCGCTCAGCCAGCCGAGGACCATGCCCAGCTCCCGGGGCAGCTTCCAGACCTTCTCGGTGCCGTGGGGGCTCCCGGCGTGCTTCCAGACGGTGCGGCAGAAGTCCCAGAAGTACATCGGCGTGTCGTTGGTGACGAGGAAGGCCTCGCCGTCGACGCGCTCGTGGTTGAGCGGCTGCGTCGTCGACTCGTACGTCAGGAGTAGGGCGCGGGCCGCGAGCAGGTGGGCGTGCACCACGTTGCCGACGTAGGTGAAGTCGAAGAGGTTGTCGTTGTCGCCGACCTGGACGTTCCAGCGGCCCTGGCGCAGGATGTTTAGGAGGTGGAAGATTGTCATCGTGTCGCCCTCGCCGATTATGCCGGCGGGGCGGATGGAGCATGTCAGGAGCTTGGAGGGCTCGTTGGCTTGGAGGACGATTTCTTCTGCTGCGGCCTGGATTATTTATTTTGCTCTCGGCTTCTGTCAGCATGAACATGGATTTTTTCTCGTCCTCCTTTATTTGCTTCTTTGCCATTTCTTCCTTTCTCATGTGTTTTGTTTTTCTTTCGGGGTTTTCGCACCTTCGTCTCGGCATAGTAGTCCACCTGGTACTTCCCCCGGACGGGTAGCCATCTCTCGTCGGCGTTGATGAGATCGGTGCGGCAGTCACTGATCACACTGGCGGAGCTGGTGAAGACAAGCACCTTTACACCGGTCGCCTTGCACGCATCCACGATGGCCCTCGTGCCGTCAACGTTGACCCTCCGGAAGAGCTCATGGGCGACCGCGTCCGACGACTGTGCGGCCGGGGAGGCGGTGTGGATGACAACGTCCGGCTTGACCTCTTCGAAGATGGAGAGCACCCTCTCGGCGTCGGTGATGTCGGCCTCGAAGTAGCGCACGCCGTCCGAGTCCGGGCGGCGGTTGCGGTCGCAGCGCAGGTCGATGGCGGAGACGGAGGTGCAGGCGTACGAAGCCTCAGGGGTTGGCTCCAGAAGCATGCGAACTGTGTGGCTGCCCAGAAAGCCGCAGCCGCCCACCACGACGACGTTGCCAAGGTGGTACTGCTTGGCTTCCGGCATGACTGTTGGCCTTTTGCGTTCCGGTTCTTTCCTGCTTTGACGTGTTTGATATGCCTCTTGTCCCTGTTCTTCACTTCCTAACTACTACCTTGGATAGTTAGGAGGAAAATGTGGGATTGTGGGGTTTGAGGTTCACTGCTTGGAATTGGCGATTGCTTACTCCGTACGCCCGCATAATGAGGTAAATATGCATCTAAGCAGTATGGTCACCAAACGTAACTACTGCGGTTTTGTTGGCTTTAGTAGTACTGGTGTCTAGTACAGGCTACGCCCCAACAGGCAACAGCATTGTCGTTACGAATTATCATGGACGTGACCACCGCACCTGCCTCGGGCTAAAAGGACATTTATGAGCGCGCCCCAACCATATGCTGCTCTTAAGGCCCTAGCCTCACTTTGCCGCCATGGTGTTGGCTGATTGTGTGTTGCAATCTGATGCCAACGTGGCAGACCCCGACGGCCTACCTACGAGCCTCGATTCTAGGTGCCTCTGCCTACGCAGCTACCTAGGTAGATAGGTAGGTATATAAGCCCTTCTCTAATCTGAGTACCAAAAGGTCCATCGACGTCTAGTTCCAGCCTACCTTTAGTCGTTAACTGTCTGGTCGCCTGGTTCATCTTGTTCATACCTTGTTGTGCCAGTGGTATCGGACTCCTCAGTCCGAACGACCACTGCCGACTTGGTTCCTATTACCCCCTTAATTTCTGAGAGATTGTCCCCAACATACTGATGCATCTTACGGATATATCTTACATCACCATTAATACCACGTCACCATGAATCAAACTGCGGTACCCTCAACCACTCTTCAAAAACGTGTGCTTGAGGAACGCTTCCTCAACGCTGTCTCTGACAAGGACCTTCTTGACCTCATCCGGGGGGACTTCGCACCAGAGCTAGAGCGGCTCAAGCGAGCCTACGCCAATCGGGGCCAGGACTCCGATCATTCTCCAACAACCCCTTCTCCTTCCCGGCTCCTATTCGGCAAGGAATACGACGAGGTCAACCGCACCCTTGTGGGCTTGCTTAGTCTGCGCTGGACATGGGTTCAAGACTACAATATGATTGCCGGGGATGCGCAGGCCCAGGACGACCGACTCTCCCTTTCCTCCTTCAAATGGCTGGGCAACTTCCTTAAGTTAAACTTCTCCTCCCCAGAGAACATGTACTCCCTCATAACCGCCGTGCTTATCAACGACCTGGGGAAAGACCCCCAGCTGGCGGATGACGTCCTGGGCCACATCCGCGAGGACGTGAAGGCGCTGAACCACGACATGATCCTGTACCACGCCTCCCTCGCCGGTCTGGTCCCCTGCCTGGACCGCCTATCGCGCCAGCACAAGGCCGACGTGGAGGAGGGGATCCGGCTGGGCGCGGTGCTCAACTTCGGGCAGCTCGCACAGGCGGAGAACGCTCCAGCCTCCCTGTCCATTCTCGTCCCCGCGCAGAAGAGACAGGAGTTGGAGCAGGAAGCGGAGGTTCGCGCCTTGCGTCTGCGGTTCGCCGAGCAGGTCCTCGACGTCGCGGGTGCGGAGGGCCACATGGACTGGACTTGTGCGATGGCGCTGGGGGAGCCGGTCCTGGAGGGGTACCGGGCAGCCCTGGACGCCTCAGTGGGGCTCGTTGAGGAACGCTACAAGACGCTGAGGGAGGCGTACGATACCGTTCTTGTGAGGCGCTGTCGCGCTCTGCTACCTGGAAGTGTCGCGGTGGGTGAGCGGGAGCAGAAGGAGAAGGGGTGTGCTGAGGACGAGTACAGGGGCCATGACAAGGGCTGGCGTCCTAAGGACGGGGGGCTGCTCGATGTAACGAAACCGAAGGACCGGGCGCTGATGCGCCTGCTGTGCATGGGCCGGGTGGCGGACGGGGAGACAGCGATGCTGTACGAGGACGCCTTCACCAAGATCGATAAAGAGGTCCAAGGGTCGCTCACCTTGTCCCTCAACCAAGACGGATCAATCCAGGAGCCGGCGGTGCAGCCGACATACATGCCCGCCCTGCTAGCCAGGGCCGTCAAGGGCACACCGACGGCCGAGGCCCGTCCTGCGGTGCTGGAGAGTGCGCTGCGCTTCCTCTCCCGCGTCATGTCGGCGCCTCCTGGGGAGTCGCTGGGGAAGCGGAAAGTGACTGTCATTGAGCGCAGCTGTCGGCATGCGTTAGAGCGGGTGAGCTCGGCGGCTAATGCCCATGTGAAGAAAGAGCACATCCTCGACACCGAGCCTGTTCCGGAAGATGTGGTCGCTGTGGAGGAAGCTTGACGACATCGCGTTCGTTTTGTTTATCAAGTTTCTCCCTTGCTTCTCCTAGCCCGTTTCCTCTTCTTTCTCTGGGGTTCTCTCTGTCGGTGAGGAAACGAAGCTTTGAAGGATTTGATAGAAAGCCGCCCCTTTTCAATAGTTATTACCAGTAGTTCGTTGCGTATCTTTTCGAGTTTTCAAGCCAGTGCTCCGTAATTTCCTCCCGATCAGATGGGACAGGTGACTCCCAATTGCATATATCTCATTCCGTCTTCGACAACCGACAGGCTCCCACATGAAACCTTCCCACGACTCCCAACACTCCCTCTCGCTGACAATTCGAGGCCAATTGAACACCTCCTTGTTTACTGTGAAATCCACAACAGATGTACGTGGTCAGCCGAGATTTTGCTCGACAGATTCACTCATTACCGTCTCTGCAAACAGCAGAAAAGGCAGACATCCGGTTCATCGACTTCGCCCACTGAGCATCTCATGTGGCTTGCGTGCCAAGGAATCAAGCCCTACGCCCACCACGGAGCCCGAGCAGAGGTAGGTCACCATCGCGCGTTAGCTTGGCGAAACATTACTGAATGAATTTCCGACCTTGCCTCCAGTGGACTGGAGCTGGAACGAATGACTGCAGAAGGATCACGGGCGAGACCGCGTCTAGACCTCGGCTGGGCTTAGGCCACCGAGCAGCCGCCCACGACTGAGCTTGAAACAGCCCTCGGCCAACTGAGGACGCTTGCTATTGGGGAGCGCCGATCTGCTACACCAGTCTTTGTAGCGATAGTTTGTTTTCATCCCAGGGGAAATCAGGTACGTACTGCTCTTTCCAGTTCTAATGGCCTCAAGAAAGCTCTAGGTCCCGGCAGAGGCGGCTGGTGATGCATAATGAGAATGGCCACCGCGACCACGGTCACGGCCGGTACCAACACTATTGCAAGCATGCAACCCGAACTAGGAATGGCTCGCCTGTAGGCCAACAAGCCGGGTACCACGAGAGCAGGCAGGGTTCATTTGTCTGCTAACTAACCTAAAACCTATAAGCAGCCATGAAGGACACGGCGGATTGAAGAACTTGTCTGGCGCTGTTCCTGCTGCCTGGTTGATGTTTGCCTACTTCGATATCCCTTGATAGTGCATAGGATGGATGGGTTTAATCCAAGAAACCTTCGTCGTCCTAGCACATCAAGTCAACCCGAGACTCCCGACGACCCCAAAAGCAGCTTCTCGTTAGCAAATGGGCCTCGTTAAGGTTTGGAATATAATGATTTAATTCTTATTCAATAAGCGCGCTGGCACGGCTTGAGGGTCGAAAGTGTTGAATTTCAACAGTGAAGACAGCGGGAAGAGCATATACGTATCTGAAAGGTCATTATTCACTTAGGGTATTTATTAGTCCTAGGTATGTACTCCGTATGTAATGAGTGAGGGGAATGGGTCCAATGTCCATCCGCCTGCCCTAACATGGCCACATATACTTCCATTCCCCAAGTCGAAAAAAAAAAGAAAGGCCAAGGGGTACCGTTGTTTGTGGAAAGAAGATTTAGAAATCACAAACTACACAAACAACCCTAGTTTGCTCGCATCTTTGTGAATGCGAGATTCTTTTCGCCTGCGCGCCTGGCGCTCTTAAACGGACATGATAAACACTTCACAGACGGACATGGAGCTCCAGGTGGAGGACAAGGCGGACACAGACACGGACATGGATACGGACATGGATACGGACACGGAGATCCTTGTCCACATAACGGCTTCGAGCAGGGCTTGGGATGATGCCCAGTATCGCGCACTTGCCGCAGCATATCTGGAATTCGAGCCCGCTGATCCCCCCGTGGCTTCTCGAGTGCCTGCAATCCCCACGGAAGACCCCAGCAGCGGCCAGGCGTCATCATCAAACAATCCCGCCGCAGCTGTTACGGTTGACGCGCGAACCTTCTCAGATCTCAACTCTCCGGACCTCTCGTTCACGAGCGTCTGGGATAATGCCGGGTCGCCGCTGCCTGGGTACCATGCCCAGAGCCAGGCCCAGACCCAGACCCGGTCCCAGTCTGAGGCTCACTCCCAGTCCCGTCCGCAGCCTTCATGGGTGGCGCCGCCCAGTGAGGTCGCCGACTCGCAGCCCTACAACAGCGTGAGGCTCGTCATGTTCACCTCGCCGACGCGCATCTTGGAGCACACTCTCTGCGCGCTGGAGGGTGCGTCTCGGAGTTCTGACAATGATGCCAATGCCAGTCTCGGTGCCAGTGCCAGTGCGAATGTGGGCAGAGATGACGGGGAAATCAACGTGACACCTCAGGGGTCACATGAGAAAGGGGCCTTGCTTTGCTCGAGCGTGAACCCGCATCATTCTTGTGCTTCTTCATCTCAACAGAGAAGGAGCAATTTGCCCAGTTTACGTGACCCAGGGCAAGCTTCTTCCTCTCCGCCTCTTCCGACGGGCCACCGCCGCCGTCACCTTTCGAGCCAGAGCTCGGCTCTACCAATCTTAGCTGTCGGGAATGAGGCCGACGACTCACCCCTTGCCGAAAGGGCTGAATCCGAACCCCCAGCTCCAAAGAGGAGACGAGCCATGCCTTCCCCTCGCAGACCCAAGACCTCGCTCGCCCGTAGTTCAAGCGACCTCACGCCGGTCCGCTGCCCCCACCCATCGAGCAGCCGTCTCCGGCAGCACGCGATATACCGTCATCACCAGCAGACAGCAGCCGCCGCCAGCGACCCGGCGGGCGTCATCATCGACCCGGCCGCTTCAGTGGTCCTCGCCCCGGAGCCGCCCATCTCGACCGCCGACGTGGACCCGGCGGCGCTGCTCACCCCCAAGCTGGAGAAGCTCGCCCGGGAGATGGAGCTTCCCCGCCGGTACGGGCTCAGGAGGCAGCTCCTGAAGGGCCGCGAGCCACGCCCCCTCGAGCGGGGTTTCTGGACCCTGGACTGCGCTGGCTGGGGCCCGGAGATGAGGCGTACAGCCTGGGAGTTTGTCGCCAAGTATGTGGCAGGGGGGGATGCCGGGTGGGGCGTCTGGGTCAAGAGGGATTTGGCGGAAGGAGAGGGAGAGGGAGGGGGTTGGGGAGGGGGAAGGGGTCGGTACATGAGGCTGTTCTCGTTCGGGTTCGTGGCCGGGCACATGTACCTGATGCTGTACATGGCGAGCCAGAGGAGGATCCTGCAGAGGGACTGCACGTGGGCCAGTGGGGACGGGGACGTTGTTCTCGTGCGGGCGAGTAAGGGTCCTGGGATGGGTCCCGGGATGTGAGGAGCGCTCTGCTCACCTTTATCTTGCTTTATTGTCCCCCATTTTCCCTCGGCGCTTTTGGGGTGTCCTTCCTTGACTTGGATGAGCACATTGTGCGCACTGCTTCAACATACGGCAGCTCAGTTGGATGGCCTGTGCTAAATTTTGCCCCCCTCCTCCTCTCACGGACCATGATGAAAACAGCCCAAGAGACACCTGGCATGAGATGGTTTGCTCACTGGCGTTAAGACTACCTCGAATAATTCGACGGTACAGAATTTGAAGATCAATACAATTGAACCTTGACGCTTGGGAATCCTTAAGCAACAGACAGATCCTTTACAGAACCAGGAAGAAAGGAAACAGTGAAATAGTACACGCCTTTGAATACATACAAAAGGGGAGCGAACTAGACAGACCCACTACCCGGCCCAGACTAACGCCATCAAACGGCATTTCTTGAAAATCTACACATGGGCGGGATTGCTAGTCGTCCACCCCCCCTTCCCCGCCAAGAGCATGGCTGCTCGTAGCTTGGTCTAGCAGCCATAGTTGAATGGGAAATGAGAACAGGTTGACAGGGGGTCTACCCTTAATGAAGTCACTTGAATGCACCGAGATGCAAAATGTTCTCGGCATTTATGACTGACCAAAAGCCTCCTCCTTCTTCTTTGCGTAAAGGGCCTTGTCCGCACTGGCCATGTCGACATAGGGCTGTTGCATCAAGACTGTGAGTAACAGGAGTCTGGAAAAGGCGAGGCAAGAAGAAGAAAACAAGAATTCGCAGGCAGAAGACAAGATTTGAGACAATGAACATACCTGACGCTCCTTCTCTGAGAGGGCATGCCACTGGCTGGAGAGAATCTTGGTCCGATCGGCGGTCACAGCCGTACTGGGGAGCTCTCCTGACGCCCACCTGACCCTGGTGAAATGGAGAAAGGCCGAGGCAGGTCGCTTCGGCCGCCTCTCGTCCTGGATCTGGCGGGATTTGGCGCCTCCGAAGCCAGTAGCCTTGAGTCTCCGGAGCCGTGCGCGTGCACGGTTGGCTTCCGCGATCTGCTCCACGGTGTGCGACTCGACCCAGGCCTTGTAGGCCGCCTGGTTGGCGAGCTTGTTGCTCTGCGCCGTCGCGATGAGCTCCTCAAGCTCGGCGGGGGGCAGGGCCTTGTACTCCGTGGCGATCTGCCCAACGAGCGGGCCTATTTCGCCTCTACCCGAGGCATAGAGCTCCTTGACCCGTGGACTCATGAAGAGGACCCAGGGATGGCCAGGCAGGCGCTTAGGGCTCTCCAGTAGCGCCAGCGGCTTCAGGGCCTTGATGGCGGCCCTGCGCGTCTCCTCCGGCGAGAGCACCTTCTTGGCCTTCTTGACCTTCTTCACCGGCTTGGCTTTCTTGGCCTTCTTGACCTTCTTCACCGGCTTCTTGGCGGATGCCTTCCTCTGGGTCCTGCCGGAAGTCGTCTCTTTCTTCGCTGCCGAGGCCGAGGCGGCCTTCTTGGTGGTCGCGGTCGCCCTGCTCTTGGGCTTCGCTTTCGTCGTCGTCGCCGACGCCTTGGTTGCAGCCTCGGCCATGCCCCTCGCCTGGATGGCCCAGCCGTAAGCTGGAGTAGCCGCTCGCTTCACCAGGACGACACACGAGGTCGGGTGGCCGACCAGACGGCCTCCGAGGCGCGACGCCTGGGCGAACGTCGCCGGGCGGATGGCTGACCACAGCATTGCGTGCGCGTTATGGCCTCGTCGGGAGAATTCGATCGTCGTCGTCTGCCAGTTTGACTAGGAGTTTGGCTAGTGGAGGTTCTTATTTACTGTTTACTGCTTCAATTGGTGAATTTGCGCGATAGGGACCGAGCTTTGCAAGCTGATAGCTCTAATGCACACACCTGGAAAGGTAAAACAAACCCCCGGGGTCCCGCAGCCCCTTTGTTTTACTTTGATGACAACAATGCATAAATGTACTCGGTACTCGCTTCCCCCATCACATTAGTTATTAGGACCCTGTAGTCACTACCTCATGTACTACGCAGTACATCAGGCCTCTTAGTATCCGTACTCCACTGCGCAAGCAGCTTAGGTAGGTACGTTGTACTAGCTGAGGCCTGAGGGAAGCTGATGGACCCACACGAGGAAACTCAGATGGGTCACGTGCTCTTTTTCTATCAACAACAAACGTCATGATGGAAAATTAAATCCTCCATCAGCCGAGCCGGCTTGGCATGAATCAGATTGCCGCCACCGGACAAGCTTGAAGGTTTGAACTGACCGATCAGCAATTTGTCTCTGCGATCTTGACCACGGGGACAAATCCAAGACAAGCTTCTATATGCTCTTCTTGAACGGCCGCAGTCGCTCAAAATCTGTGACTTGCCGTCCAAGATAGTCAAAGGTGGCAGACCTAACAAACGTTCAACGCGCACTCGAGAGCCCTTCCGTTGTCCACTGGCACAGGCCCGCCTGTGTCCGTCCCGTATCCCGCTGCCCGTAGTTCCAGATTTCGAACGGGTTCGGCAGCGGCCCACGAACAAAGAAGCACAAAAAGACATAATCCGTGATCGACAGCACACCTCGGAAGTACATCTCACCAACGTGCTTGCTGAGCCGGCAAACAGCACCATGGCTCGCCCCAGAACCTCACGCTCACCATCTCCTGCAGGAAGCCAGCAGTCCTCAAGAAGAAACCGCAAGGATGGCGAGCGGCGCGATCACGGTGGTAGCTCGTCACGCGACAAACCCCGCGATCGCCCCCGTCGGTCGCGGAGTCCAGCCGAGGTAAGAGGCCCCAGGTTGCATGCCCATGCTTTACTCCCCTTGCTCTCATGACTAGAGCAACAGCAGACTAACACCCGCTGCTTCCAACTGTTGTAGCGCCGGTACAGAGATCGGGATCGGGATCGGGACCATGACTCGTACCGCCGTCGAGACCGCTCGCTAGACCGACGAGATGAAGACGACTATCGCGGCGGACGTAGAGATGGAAACACTCATCGCGACCGCCGCCGCTCCCACGACCGGGGCGACCGTGGTGGTGGTCGGGATACCAGACACCGATCTCCCCCGAGGCGTCGATCAAGAAGCCGAGATAGGGATAGGGACTATCGACCCAGGCGAGACGATGATTCCGATCGGAACCGTGGCCGTGGCGAAGGTACTGCTGACTCGGGCCACCGCAACAGAGGCGATGACCATCGCCCGCGCGGCCCAAACTCTCTAGATGGAGGAAGACTCAAGGAACCCGATGTGCGTGCCCACCCCTTTCATGGCCTGGACAGCCATACTGACCACCCTGTGCAGCCCGCCAAGCCCTTACAAACCCCTGACCAGCTGGAAGCCGAGAAGAAAGCCGAGCGCCGGGCACAGCTGGCAAAGAAAGTGGAGGAGTGGAAGAAGAAGAAGGAGATGGGGCAGCGCAAGGAGAGTGAGGCGACCCCTGGAAGCACGAGACAGCTCCTGGCGATGATGGATGAGAAGGTCGGTGGGGTCCCTGTTGGCGCAGCCTCGCCATCTTCTCTCGTGCTCACACCGGCTGCTGCCTCGCCTGGGACCCCTCATTCTCTTACTGCCCAGGAGCCGTCTCCTGTCATCCCTTACGGCGGTAAATTCGACCCCAAGGCCATTGCCAAGAGATCGACAACGCGGCACCAATCTCCCCCGGTTTTGGGGGCGATTCAGGGGCGGCCTCTAGACGTACCAGTCTCCACATCATTCTCCAAGTCCACAGCGTCTTCATTACCCCAGGGGAAGCCCGTGAGCGGGTTCGGATTTCATAGGTCCGCTGCTGACCAAGACAGGGGTCCGAGCAAACGGACTCTCAACCTGGATGACGAGGAAACGTCGAATAGGAAGCTGGCGAAGCTTCCGGATATGTCTCTTGAGACGACGGATGACGTACCCTATGTTAATCAAGATGAGGACGATGATGATTCCGACGGGGACAACTTTGCCGGGACAGAGGAGGAGGCTGCTGCGGCCGCGCGAGCTGCACATGATAGGCGAGAGGAGCGTATACTTCAACAAAGCATGGCCATGGAGACTGATCAAGACAAGGTCGTTGCTGACGCTGACCGCACCGAGCCCGCGGCAAACGGCGCCGAAGCTAGCCAGGGTCAGAACGAGATTCCGACCGAGGCTGAGGTTCAGGCTGAGGTTGAGGCTGAGGCTGAGGCCGAGGCTCGGGTCCAGTTTCAGACTCAAGTTGAGGCCCGAGCTCAAGCCCAGGCCGAGGCTCAGGCTCCGATTCCTTCACAAAATGATGCCATGGACGTGGACGAGAAGGAGGAGGACGAGGATGTCGACCCCCTGGATGCTTTCATGGCCGACTTGGAACAGCCGGGGCTCGGCAGGGGAGGAACCAAGAACGCGCCGCCCATCTCTGCAGACAACGCGACGGCAAGGCCTAAGGAGCCGGCGCCGGAAGCGTATTTCAGCGACGACAACGAGTTCGGCACAAGCACCAAGGAGGGTGCAGATGCCAACCCCTTCTTGGCCATCGCCGCCAAGCGCAAGAAGAAGGAGATACCTAGCATCGACTACAGCAAGATCGACCTTGTGCCGGTCCGCAAAAACTTCTGGGTTGAGCCTTACGAGCTGAGCGAGATGAGCGAGGAGGAGGTGGCCGAACTCCGCCTCGAGCTAGACGGGATCAAGGTTTCGGGCAAGAATGTGCCCAAGCCGGTGCAGAAGTGGTCTCTGTGTGGCCTCACCAGGCCTATACTGGATGTCATCGAAAAACTGCAGTATGAGAAGCCCACGTCGATCCAGATGCAGGCACTGCCCGCCATCATGTCCGGGCGAGACATCGTTGGAGTCGCCAAGACGGGTTCGGGAAAAACCATGGCCTTCCTCCTCCCCATGTTCCGACACATCAAGGATCAGGCGCCCGTGAAGGACAACGAAGGGCCGATCGGCCTGGTGCTCACGCCGACGCGGGAGCTCGCCGTGCAAATACATCGCGACTGCAAGCCCTTCCTGAAGACTCTGGGCCTGCGCGCTGTATGTGCCTATGGCGGGCCGCCGATCAAGGACCAGATCGCGGAGCTGAAGCGTGGGGCCGAGATTGTGGTTGCAACCACGGGCCGCATGATCGATCTCCTGGCCGCGAACCAGGGCCGCGTGATCAACTTGCGGCGCACCTCGTATATTGTGCTTGATGAGGCCGACAGGATGTTCGACATGGGCTTCGAGCCTCAGGTGATGAAGATCTTTGCCAACGTGCGGCCGGATCGCCAGACCGTCCTCTTCTCGGCGACCATGCCCAAGATCATGGACGCCCTGGTCAAGAAGTTCCTCAAGAGCCCGATTGAGATCGAGGTGGGCGGGAAGAGCGTGGTCGCGCCCGAGATCACCCAGATGGTGGAGATCCGGGCCGAGAAGGACAAGTTCAACCGCCTGCTGGAGCTTCTGGGCGACCTGTACAGGGACGACGACGACGTGCGGTCGCTCATCTTCGTGGAGCGCCAGGAGAAGGCAGACGACCTGCTCCGAGAGCTGCTCAGGAGGGGGTACGGGTGCATGTCACTGCACGGAGGTAAGGACCAGATCGACAGAGACTCGACAATCGTGGACTTCAAGAGCGGCGTGTGCCCGGTCCTGATCGCGACCTCGGTGGCCGCCCGTGGGCTCGACGTGAAGCAGCTCAAGCTGGTGGTCAACTACGACGCGCCCAACCACCTGGAGGACTATGTCCACCGCGCCGGTCGGACCGGACGAGCCGGCAACACGGGCACGGCCGTGACCTTCATCACGGAGGAGCAGGAGAACTGCGCCGTCGGTATCGCCAAGGCTCTGGAGCAGAGCGGCCAGCCGGTGCCGGAGCGGCTGGCCGAGATGCGCAAGGCGTTCCGGGAGAAGGTCAAGTCCGGCAAGGCCAAGGACCAGTCCGGCTTCGGCGGCAAGGGCCTGGAGAAACTCGACAAGGAGCGGGAGGCGGCGCGCGTGCGTGAGCGCAAGACGCACAAGGCCGAAGGGGAGGACGACGATGTGCCGGAAGAGAAGCAGCACAAGAAAGGGGCCGACAAGAAGGATCAGGTGGCAACGTCCGCAATCCAGATCGCGGCCTCGGTCATCGTATCGAGGGACGTGGCTCGGGCGGAGGCGGAGGCGGCCAAGAGCGCGGCGATCCACGAGGTTGCGGCGGCGGCGGCGGCCAAGGGTGGCGCGATGGAGAAGGCGGCATCGGCCATCAGCGACATCAACGCCCGCCTGGCCCGGGCCGGCCAGCTGCGGCCGGGCCAGCCGATCGACAACAAGGGGCCCGACGCGGGCGCCTTCCACGCCACGCTCGAGATCAATGACTTCCCGCAGAAGGCCCGCTGGGCCGTCACCAACCGCACTAACGTTGCGAGGATTCTGGAGGCTACGGGGACTTCGATCACGACAAAGGGCACCTACTATGCGCCCGGCAAGGAACCCACTGCTGGTGGGGAGCCCAAGCTGTACATCCTCATCGAGGGCGACACGGAGATCGTCGTGTCCACCGCGATGGAGGAGCTCAAGCGACTGCTGGTCAACGCCACCGTTCAGGTTGCGGATGCTGAGAGCCGGGCGCCCGTGAGCGGGAGGTACTCGGTCGTCTGACCATTTGCTCACAAGGCTGTTTGTTTTCTTTTCTTCACCGTCCGCTCTTCTTTTCTTTTGCTTGTCTTCTTCTTTTTCTATTTCTATTCCTTTTCCCAACAGCGCCTTGTTTTCTAGTTGGATGGCGTAGTTTTGTGCTAGTAGCTAGATCATTGCCATGATCATCAAGCAGAGAAACGAATGTGGAATACGTATGGGATCCGATGCATATCATTCAATATCGGAGGAGGGGTCTCTTGCTAACATTGCACAGGGTTTGGGGACAACATGGAGCTTTTCGGGTCATGTACTCTGGAATCCGAAATCAGATCTAACCAGCAGCTTATGCATAACCCCCAACTAAAGATATTCAAGATACCGTACCTAACCAATGAATGGATTCCAACCACGCCGAATAAATAAAAACCATAGAAAAACAACAGTGTCCATATATGCCCAACTCGGCTACCCTAACCAGCTACCTTTATGTGGGAATGTGCGTTTCCGCCAGGGCTCGACGGCTGACTGACGGGTCAGGTCGAGTGACAGAGTGAGACGGGAGAACTCAGAGCCTGACATAACACTAAACACTTGTCCGGGCAGTCAGGCCCAGGACCAGCGCGGCGCCAGCGCAGCGCCATCACCAAAGTCAGTCCGAGTCAGTCAGTCGCCAGTTGAGCGAAGCCAAATGACACATCATCATCAGGCATCAATGTCTCATGAATCAGTTGTGGCTTAACGCCCGCGCCGACTCATCCAGGTCCCTCCTGCGCCGTTCCTCCTCGCTCGCCTGGTTGAGGGTCTCAGTCCTCGTCTGCTTCTTCTGCGCGGCCAGCTGCTCCCCTAACTTTCCTATTGGCTTCCCTTTTGCTCGAGCCTGCAACGTTGGGGCGGAGCGGGGAGGGCGTGATTAGTTTCTTTTCCCTGTTTGTGACTGGGGAGGAACCTAGATGGGGGGAGGAAGTTGCTCATTGAGTTTGTCTCCCCAACAGGGGGTTTGGTGGTGGATATATCCGTTGTTTTGTGCCTTGCACATAGCACGTCTTTGATGACCACCATGTGATGCGGGACGGGTCTGAAAAAAGGACCAACCAATGCATCATAAAAGTAATATAAAGAATAGAGAAACGGCGAAAGAAGAAAAGAGGAGGGTGAAGAGAGAGTTAACACGATGAGACACTCACCTCAGCGGCCTCAGCAGCCTTCCTCCTTGCGTCGTCGGCCGAAGACTGGGCGGCATACCCGCCTCCACCGCCGAGTGTCCGCGGGGGCCCGCCGACTGTCAGCTTCGGTTTTGACGACGAGCCGGCAGGCACGGAGGCGGTAGTCTGCCTGGGCGGGGCCGAGCTGAGGACGCGGCCGGGGGCGCTGAAGTTGTCCGACTCGGCCTTGCCGCAGCAGTTACCCATGGCTCCTTCTTAGCAGATACGTCGGTCTGTGTGTATTTGTGTATTTCTGTGTTGTTTGTGTCCGTATCTGTGTCTGTGTGTCCCTGTCTGCGTGTGCCTTTTGTGTGCGCGTCAAGATAGCCGGGTTTGCAGGGGTCGATTGGCGTCGCTCAAGCGCTTATCTGGTTGGTGAGAGCCAGAAACGGTGATGACGACGGTTCGGATGATATGATTTGGAGGTTCTGTCTTCAGGTGGGGTAAGGTTCATGAAGCTCAATTCGAGGGATGGTGCAAGCGAAACAGGAGTCAATTAGACTAGATCCGAGAGACAGGAAGTCTGGGCGTTAATCCCTCTTTAAAAACATGACCTATTTGTTTATGGTAATCTTCAGCTCGTCAAGGAACTCTGGCTGCGTGTACACTGTCACAGTCAACTGACCGAAAACGCATTCGTGAGATGCAAATCGATGAGATGACGGGCAAAGGGGTTTTTGACGGGCATTGCCACGCCCGCAGTACGGAGTACGTAGGCGTAGTCGTAGGAGGTAGGCAGGGCGGAGCCTACCAACCTAGGTAGCCAACCTAATCAATACATACCTACGTATGAGGAAGGTTCTTTGGGCTGTCCGCTGCGGAAAGCAAAGCCGGGTTAAAACGTGGCCTTTCAACTTGCAGTTACCTGGGCTCGGGTGACCAAAGCCAAGGGCAAGAAGAAATTAAACGCAGAGCTCAGGAGCGGCCCGGACAACTGGGTGAGGCTCAGGGCTATCTAGGTGGGCAATGATATCTTCGCGATGGAGAGCAAGAAAGAACTTGAGTGGCTGGCTCGATGTTTTGGCTGGAGAGCGAGCCCCTGCGGCTCTGTTCCTGTGGCAGTCACTGCAACCTCCGGCCGGTCGTCCTATGGACTATGCTGCCTTGACAGAACTTCATACGTACAAAGTGCGAACCTTCGATGGCACCGGGTCTGAATCGGCACGGCGATTACCTGTTAAGAGTTTTCGGAAGAGACATAACCCCATGGCAAGTACATTCAATTGGCTCCGATATCGATGGCGTTGCTTGACGGAGGGAATTCGAGGGGGGAGAGGAAAGTCCCTCACAAAGAGCTAATCTCTCACCTCCGAGCCAGCGGCGACAGTGCTCACCCAGCTTGCCAGCCCTCCCAGCATCTTATTCCACGTCTTCTCATCGATAGGTACCTAGGTAGGTACCTGTCTACCTACCTACCTAATCCGTACTGCGTGCTGTACAGGGAAGGAAGCGGGCTGAGCTGTGGGCTGTTAAGCGGTCTGCTCAGCGGCTTGTTCGTCTAGCTCGTACGGAGTATACCTACTCCTGCGGTAGTGACGGGATGGAGTGGTTCAGATGGCGGGTTCTGAGGGTTTGCCTAATGGTACGGATTATTGGTTACCATCTGACGGTTCCCAATTTGTCCAGACAGGCCGAACGAGCCCCGCGGCCCCGCCACTCCCCTCCAACTCGACCAAACGCGCTCCAAATCACCTACCCACCTACGCACCCTTGCATTGGGTGGAGGGGGGTTGGCCAACAAGGTTCTCACAAACACTCGTGTGCGGTTTCCCTCACCTTCGTCACACTCGCAATCCGCCCGACCGCGTGCGAAAAAATAACAAGAGAAAAAAGAGAAGGAACGACATGGATTTGAGAAGAAGAGGCAAAAAGGCTGTAGTACTCTTCCATCGGAAGGAAGTTGGCTGTTCGTAGAAATCTCCACTCTTCTCTTGCTGTCTCTATCACACGGAGGAACAAGGCTTCGGACGACTGAAGCTCATCGACTCCCACGTATTAGCTGCGGCGTTCAGCCGACTTGTGACGGAACTTACTTCTCATCAGTTAGACTGGCTGTTGGGCAAGAGCCACGAGCTACGAGCAACGAGCAACGAGCAACGAGCAACGAGCAACGAGCAACGAGCAGCTAGCAACAAGGGAAAACCCACCTGGGCCGACCAACTGCCCGGCCGGGGCGGCTACTGGGCTACACTAGACGCTACACGGTGGACCAATACCTCCACTTCACACGAACTTCACGACTTCTTATTTTCTTCACATCTGTTATTTCCAGCCTCTGTTGTGCCTTGGTTAACTGGCCTGGTTAACCGCTCCTCTCCGCCTCTACTGTTGCTCCAACTTTCGGTTCCATCCTTCCCTGTTTCGGGGCTTCTTTTCTGTGTCCCCCCCTCATTTCGGTACACCCTCCAGTACCCTTTTCACTGTATCCAAGCCATCAGCATCCCTACCGTAGGGCTCTGCCGCCCTCTTTCTCCTCTGTTATCTTCTTCTCACGGGAGGAAGTGTTCATGGACTGTGGCCAGCCTGCGCGATGAATGATATAGAGAGCGGCCCGTTCGATGTTCTGGCCCCGGCCTCTTTCTCACGGTATCATGGCAGAACGGACGACCTCCAACCTTTCTTCATCTACAGTGACAGTGGCGCCACCGACTCCCATGGCCTGACAGCGCATTGTCTGGGCGACGACCTGGATGGACAGCTCGTCGCCGGCTATGAGCACAGCCAGAGACTAAAGACAATGTCTCATCATCTCACACCCACGTCCCAGCCGCCAATCAGTCGTCCTGCTCACCAGCAGACGTTCGCTGCTACTAGTGCTGGTGCTCAACACGTCATGGCGCAGTGGACCATGGACGATAACTTCCACGCCTTCATGGCCTCGTCATCCGCCGGCGGCAGCGCCACGTGGGCTCCGGACTATGACTTTTCCTCTCCGTCGACGTCGCAGGCTGGACATCATTTTAGCAACAACCCCATCTTCACAGGCAGCGACAATGCCTTGTTCACGTCACAAGACGCCAATCATCACCGGCAACAGCCGGAGGAAGCGAATCAGGGGCGTATGAGGAGGAGCCGGGCCAACTCGGTGGCCAGTAGCTGCAATGGGACTAGTTGCAGCGCCGAAAGCGTGTGCGGGCTGCCGGGGGGGTGCGGTCGGGGAGAGCCGTGTGATCTCGGGGAGCCGTGTGCTGGAGAACCGTGTGTTGTTGGAGAGCCGTGTGTTGCGGCCCATTGCGAACTTGCTGCCCGCTGCGAGGATTCTGGCTGTGTCGACGAGCCCATGTGCCCTGACCAGTGCTGCCCAGCCTACACCTGCGAGGAGACCAAGGTTGCGGCGACTCTGGTCTCGATCGGGGGAGAGGCGCTCCACACCGAGCCTCAGTCTCGGTCACAGTCGCAGCCGCAGATTCAACCTCAGATTCAGACGCAAAATAGTGGCTTTTTCTCCTCCTCTTCTTCTTCTTCTCAACAACAGCAACAACAAAGCCACCATGCGCATCAGCGTACGTACTATCCTCTCTGTTCACCGGAGCCGAGAGCTGACATTGCTACCTCGCCACCAGCAGAAACGCATCTCGCAGAGGAGGAGCTACCAGTGTCTTTCCATGATCACTGCGATGGGTACTCATTCAACCCACAGGATGTGATTCAGCACCTAGTTGAGGCGCACAAGGACCCCTCGAATCCGTCATGCGTTCGCCCTTGCCTCATGGATGACCCCCGTGCCTACACCTGGTGCCCTTCGAACTGCCTCGTGGACCACCCGCAGTTGCACAACCAGTTCTCGCTGGACACCTCGATGCACAATGGCTTTAATGACAGCACCCTCTTTGGTTTCTGCAACCCGTCTTCCCTAGCAGCAGAATGTGGAGCTCCTTGGTCGGACCCGGACTCAATGATCGCCCACTTCAACATACAGCACCTTCCCTATTTAATACATCAACAGCAGCAGCAGCAGCAGCAACAGCAGCAGCAACAACAGCAGCAACAACAGCAACAACAGCAACAACAACAACAACAGCAACCGCAACCGCAACCGCAAACACATCCACATCCACAACAGCAACATCAACATCAGCATCAACATCAGCATCAACATCAACATCAACAGCAGCAGCAGCAGCAGCAACAACAACAACAACAACAACAACTCCAGCAACAGCAGGCTCATTCCCTGGCGCGACCCTTTGATCCTAGCCTTGGTTCCAGCCATGGCTTCGTATCACCATCCCCTGAACACATGAGCCAGGGGGTACGCACGTCTCTCACCTCGTCGCCGGGGACAACTACTTGTGGGAACGGATCTTCGCCTATAACGCCGGTTCTGGGTGCCTTCCCTTCTCAGAATCCCTTGTCAATTTCGCCGCCAGGGTCCCTCGGTCGCCATCGCCATCGACACAGTCGCAGCGGTTCCTGTTTCTTTCCCCTCCCCCAGACATCATCAGAGTCAAATCCAGAGGTGGAAACGAAGAACAGGTGTCTCTGGTGCGAGTATGCTGGTTCTTCGGTCTGCGGTCAAATCTTCAACAGCCCCAAGGAGCTCAACCAGCACGTCATCAACGCACACGTCAAACACCTGGAGAAGACCGATACCGGCTACCACTGCCGTTGGAGGGGCTGTAAGCGGCACGCAGATGATAAGAAAAAGAAGGGATTCCCACAGAAGAGCAAGATTGAGCGCCACGTCCAGACTCACACTGGCGGTATGTATTGTAATTTTTTTTTGGGGGGGGAGGGG
>PYSP01000467.1:0-19775 GCA_003049395.1 Pseudohalonectria lignicola
CTTGTGCATCGGAACAGAAAGTGGTTTATTGTTTCGGTGGCGTGACCGCAAGGGCATTCCTCCATTGGTGCCGCGCCGATCTTATGTAGGTAATTGTTTAGTCGAATCATTCCTATTCGCAGCTGTGCGAGCACTTTCGCTTATGCCGCTGTTAACGCATCGTATATCTGGCGCGTGTGTTTACCCGGTAACGCCTTATCGACTCTTTTAAAGTATTTGCTAACACCTGCTGGCAGGGTCCGGCAGCCTTCCTGGTTTCGTCTTGCCGTGGCGAGTGTTATCGATGCCGCCCGATATGGTCTCTCCACTGGTAGCTTCTTCGGGTCGGCTTTCCGTTTCGCCGCCGTCTTCGCTGCTTTAGTTAGGCTCGAGTTTTTAATCGCTGGGATCCACCCTATCGAGATAATACTACCGTTACTTCTTAACTTATTAATAATGGCGTAGATCCGCCGTATATTTACCTATCCCGACTAACGGTATAGTTTACCGATTACTTACGTTATTACCTTATTCCTAGTAAGAACTATAATATCGTGCCCGAGATGTTCCGGTAATGCGTTTAATACTCTATTTATAGCCGCGAGTTCAGCTGTAAACGGGTTCTATTCGTCTCGTATACTTAGCGTAGCGGCTATTAAGACCAGCTCCTCGGTAAGCCGGGTGGCCTATACGGGCCGAGTGATAGCACCGATACCGACCGTTTCGCTTCTAACCGATATACTCGTGATGATAACCGTCTGCCCTTACCCCTTACTTCCTTTAAGGACTTTAATGGTATCCTCGTCCTGAATTCGTCCTACCCGTTCCTCCCACGGGTTAAACGCGAAGGGATGGATAACCTCTAGCCTTTCGATTAGTAGTCCCTCGTATACGGCGGTAATCCGTTACAGCGGTGACGTGAACCGCCTTATTATCCGCGTCTTAGTCTTGGTTAGGGGGTGGACGTCCGGGAGGGTGTGCAGATCCACCTAGAAGGTCGTGGCCCGTCTTTCGAATCGTTACTGTACTGAGAGGATGCTAGCTTCCGCTTCCGCCACCGCCGTGGCTACGGTGCGGAAAGTCCTTATAATAGCTTACGCCCTAACATTTTACACCTTATTAAGGGGTTTAACCAGGGTCTTATTACAAGCGTATATCTAAACGGTTAATATATAATTTATTACGGGCGCTACCGTTAACGTGAAGAGTTACCTGGCTACTAATAGTATTAGCCCTCGCAGCCGTCTCAGCGCTATCGCCGCTTTAAGGCCCTTAATCGCCGCTTTAGCGATATACTGTTTATACCTGAGTTACCGATTTATAACCATACCTAATATCTTAACCTGTTCCTGCGGCTTTACCGTCTACCCTTTAATGTTAAAGGGCGTGCTATTAAGTCGTTCCGCGTTCCGTAAAAAGTGGATAATAGCCGTCTTTTCGGCCTCGAATGTCGCTCCGCTCCGCGATTCCTAGTCGAGAGCTTTATTAATAATGCCTTAGATCCCTTCACGGTTAACCTGCGCCGTTAGGCCTACCACCTACGCCGTGTAATCGTTTACGAACGCGGTAGCCCCCCCACTCGCACCCATCCGCTGCTGGATAAGGTCCGCGTTAAAAAAGAGGAATAGTACGGGGGAGAGGGGTGACCCCTGAGGTAGCCCCGCTTACGGAAGGTCTCGCTTCTTTAAACTATATCCGTTAACCTCGATAGACGCCGTTCGGCCGGAATAGAACGCGTCCGCCTAGCGTACCAGCTGCGGTAATATGCCCCGCGCCGCTAGTCTTTAAAGTAGTCGTTCCTTATATACTCCGTTATAAGCTCCTTTTACGTCGAAGCTGATTAGGCTGACGACTTGTCTTCCGCGCTACGCTTTGAAAATATATTCCTGGAGGAGCGTGAGTGCTTGCTCTGCTGACCGGCGTTTTCGCGCGCCGAAGTGGTTGGACGGTAATAGTCCGAACTCTTTAACTGCGTACGAAATTCTTTCCGCGATCACCGCTTTTAAGACTTTACCCAGTGTCGAAAGTAGCGAGATTAGCCTCTACGCCTTAGCGATTATATAGTCCGCCTTACCAGGTTTCTTCAGCGGTACGATCTTCGCGTATCTCTATTACTCGGGGAGGGCTCCTTTTTCCAGAGATGCCCGGAAGAGCTTTAATACTCGGTGTTTCACCACCGGCCATACCTGCCTCTATATTATTATTAGTAGCCCGTTATCTCCGGGTGCCTTCTATAGTCTTATCTTAAAGAGCTGCGCCTCGATCTCACCGAGGGTGATCTCCGGCATATTTATAAGTGACCGTTGGGGTCGCGGACCTTCCTCTACTATCTCGGTAGGGAGTGGCGGAAAGAAGGTAGCTAATAATTCCTCGGCCTGTTCCGCTCCGTTAGTTATACGCGTTCCGTCTGTTCGGGTGAGCTATAGCAGCTTATTAAAGGCCGCTCCTCCTTCCGTGTCCAGGTACTTAGTAGCTTTCTATATATTAGTGTTATCGGCTAAAAAGTCATCCTAATAAGTCTTTTTCTATCGTTAAATGTGATCGCGGAAATGTTTAGAGGCTTCTTTCGCCATTCGCTCTAACTCGGGCTGGGCCTAGCCCGCTCTCCTCACAGCTCTAGCCCGGTTTCTCTAGTATATATATATTTAGCGCAGTTGCGTTAAATCTATCGTCTACCACTTCTTCGCGTACGGTAACGGCTTCGCCTTCGGGGTTAACTCTTAAACTACCTTAAGGATAGCTCCTATTAACAAGTCGGTCTACTGTTATATTATCTCACCCGCCGGCGCTATCCGTAACCTTCGGGCGATTTCCGCTCTGATATCCTTCCACGGTGCGTTTTTGAATAAAAGTCTTAATCTCGTCGTCGGTTATAACATAACTACGTCGAACCTCGTCTCGATAGTTTAATAATCAGACCCGTAATCGGTATCGTATATCGTATATTTTACTAAGGTTCTGGAAAGGTCCTCCGAGGCTAGGATTAAGTTAATCGTCGACTCGTATTATTTAAACTGCTATATCTTTATCCCCCGAGGAAGTACGCTCCTTAGAGTATACTCGTTTATTAGGTCGATGATTAAGTCCGCCTCTCCCTATCTGGCTAGTACTATATCGTCTCCTCCCTACAGATAATCATATCGATTAAAGTCTCCGACCATAATGACGTCGACCACGCGTCCCCGGGCTCGCCGGCCTTCGCGGATCGCCTTATCTACTAAATGACAGATCTCCAAAAGGGCGTCTTCGTCCTAGCCTTAAACGTATACCGATATCAGGAGAATATCCCGGTCCGGTAATCGCACCGTCGCCGCCACCACGTCTGGCGAAGGGACCGGCACCTGCTCGGCGTCCAGTTCCTTATTCACCTATAATATACTCCTCGCTCCCCACCGTCCGTCTCTCCACACTATCGGTACCATTTTAGCCCACTTTAAATATCCTATCGGGACTATTTATAACTAATCGCCTACCTTTTAAGCTAGCGGTTCCTATATCGCTAACGCCGTAAAGTCCTTAAGCCGTTCATCGTTTATCACGCTCTCGTATACTTCTTTCCGCTTACCGATATTAAGTTAAAGCATCTGGAACGCCTTACTTATACTGGCTAGGGTACAGCTTCGGGCAGCTCTTATTAAACGACTCGTATAATCCCCCGCACGGGATATATTTTAACATTTACTCGCGGCACTTATCGTAACAGTACCCCTCCTTAACACACCGCGCGTATCTTTAAGCCTTCTTATATTTAAATGCCTTATAACCGACCTCCTAGCAGTTATAGCACTGCTCTGGTCGGGGCTTTCTTTCGAATACGCTAATGTAACCCGACTCCCCGCCGGCATGGAAGAATCCTTCTTTTAGGATCCTTTTCGTATCCACCGCCTTCGTTAGGTATACTACCATTAACCCATACGCCTTCGGGACCTCCTTCCGGCTGAGCCACGAGACTTTAGCGATCGTCATTTCGTTTTCCTGGCCAAACGCTTCGGCAGCGCCAGGTCGGATAATGCCGTACTCGTCCAGGACCGCCGTACGGTTAACGTTATCGACCTTAATAGGGAATAACTCGTCGCGCAGCATACGTACTCCGCTCGCTAGTTACATCTTCTCCGCCGCTTACTTGATAATAATATACTCTACCTCGTCCCTGCAAACGATCTTAATCCTATTCGCGTTTTTCGCATCCACGGTCACCGCCTTATATCTCCAGCTACTCTCTCCCTTCCTCTTTCTTACATCCTCTTCGACTACCTTCCTAACGGTGCCGGCGTATACCTTTTCCCTGTCGACTTCATCCACGCGGGACGCGTTTATCGTGTAAAAGAGCGTTTCCGTAAAGGTCGACGGTATCGTATTCGCCGATAAGAGAGTCCGTAAGTTAGTTAGTTAGCTCGTCGGCGGCGTGCGCGCGACTTCGGCGTAGGAGGCTTATAGGCTTATCTGGGTGGAAGCGGTTATCGCTAGGCTTTTTATAATAGCGTCCAGCTGTTCTCGGACGTGTTTTAACTCCTCCCCTATCTGGGCTTTAATATCGTCGAGTTACCGTCGGGTCTCTTTAAGTTGCCGCCGGGTCTCCTCGTATTGTCGTCGGGTCTCTTCGAGCTGCTATCGGGCTTCTTCGCGCTATTACTTAAGTTCTTATACGATGGTTTAAAGCATTTGTTCAACCGTTAAATGTTCGTTAATAGCCTTACGCGGATCTTGCGTGTGCTCCAGAACGTTACCCATTATCTCAAACAATTCTTCGACTTCTTCTTCCTCCGCCTCATCTTAGTAGTCGCTCCTTCTCTCCTCCTGTCTGGTCCCATCTTCGCCCGCGGTCGCTCGCGCGCCCTTCCTAGCGTTCTTCCTGGTCGTTGACATGCCATTCTCGTTCGTTTGCAGTGATTGGCGTGCCTTGATGGTGGGTATTGGGGTGCGCATCGATCGCCTCGGAGCCGTCGAGTCGGGGCTGGCGTCTCCCGCCGTGGTGCCGGGTTCTACCGGCTCCGCCATCTCCGTCGCGCCGCCACGCGTCGCGCCGTGGAAAGCGGATGACTCGCTCTGACCCGGAGCGGGCAAACGGAGCGATTGAATGATTAAACGATTGAATGATTGCTTAAGCAATCTAGCTAGCTTGAGGAAGCGCTCTTCAGCTGATTTCGATTGCTAATGGCCAATGTGGGTCCAAGCAAACATGTTTGCATCGACCCAACACCTCTGTACGATACTGTCACGTGGGTGATTCTCGAAAGCAAACAGTTACGTAGAGACCGGATCCTACTTGTTGATTGTTGTCCTTGGTTTGGTGTACAAAAAAAGCAGATCTTTCTCGAAAATTGAAACCTCTCAAAACGCCAAATCGTAAACCATGACTTTGCGTCGTGGGCGAAAAACTGATTGCGACCAAAGATATCATGTGCGTGGGCATCCGGGGAGCCACGAGGCTTGTAAGAACGCCCGACTCATAAGAACGCCCGGCTCATTACGATACTCAGAAATGATCCACCCAGATCCTCCATTTCAGATCTCGCAGGTTACGAATGCAACCCCGACATCCCTAAACTGCCTCGTAATGTCGCTGAACTGCTCATCCAGCGTGATGACCCCGGCCCTGGAGAAGCTCGAAGGAATCCTCGACTGGAAGGTGACCTTCTTGAGCCTGGGCAGCCTCGGCCTGCACGAGAGAGCGAAGGCGTTAAGCATCTTCTTCACGTCCTGCCTGTACCCGACGCTGGCGTCGCACTTGAAGTTGTGCTCCGCGTCCTCGGCGACCCACAGCTCGATGTCCAGCTCCGCGTCCGACCACCACCAGTCCTCCAGCGTGAGCTCGACGAGCGAGGCCGGGAGCATCTCGGCCAGCCCTTCGTCGAGCACCTTGTCCTCCGCGAACAGCAGCTGGAACTGCACGCACAGCTTCTCCAGCTTGGACAACCGGGCGAGCGAGGTCAGCCTCGACTCCGGGCCGATCGACGACGGGGACGACGACGACGACGACGGCATCCCTTCGTCGTCGGTCGACACTCCCGGCTCGAAGTACTCGAACCACGCGATGTCGAGCTCCGCCAGGTTCTGCCCGTAGCGCACGAGCGCCTCGTCTAGCGTCAACATGCCCGGCCCCACGCCGGGGCTGATGCCGCTCTCTTCGTCCTCCGTCAGCCGGCCGTACACATCAGTGTCCTTGTAAGGGGTCAGGTAGAGCGTCTCGAGGCAGGGGAACCGCCTGATCACGTCGATCAGGTCCCGCGGGTTCGCCATGCTCTGGTGGAGATACAGGTGCCGCAGGTTCGGCATGGAGGCGGGCAGGTCGGCCGGCGGGCCGCCGCCGGCCAGGCTGGAGGAGGCCGGTGTGGCCGATACGGCGGGGACGGAAGGGAAGAGCGAGGAGCCGGAGGCGGCAGCCGGGGGGTGCAGCCGCCAGTCCCACCGGCCGTTGTCGAGGGTGCACTCGAGTGTCTGCAGTTTCGGGAAGGCCGTGAGCAGGCGCCAATACCGCCCGTGGCTCGCCCCCGTCAGCTCCTCTTCGTGGTCGTCCGAGACAAGGGTGTCGGACTCGAGGTGCGCCGCGTCCTCCGGGTCAGCCTGCAGCAGCAGGGTGGTCAGCTCCGGGCAGGGCGGGTAGCCCTGCATCATCCAGGGGGCGCGAGTAGACACCGGGCGGAGGTCGACGCTGGGCCTCAGGATCTCCATCATGAACAGGTAATCCTGGTCCGCTTGGACGACGGGCAGCTGCAGCAGCAAGGTCCGCAACCTCCTGGCACGGAAAAGGATAACGCAGACGGCTAGCTCCGCCGCGTGCGCGAACGTCGCCGACGGGGGCTTGTAGGGGAAGCTCGGGAGGTCTAGCAGGTAGTTGATGGCCTGGGAGGCGATGTCGGCCAGCGCGAGCAGCCTCCGATCGACGTCCTTGAGCAGCCGTTTGATGCATCGCCACGTCTCCCGCCAGGTGGTGTAATCCGTCAGCGTGAGGTGGCATGAGAAGAAGCGCAGCCACAGGCAGTATTCCTGCCGCTCGATTGCGGTGCGGAACAGGAGCGATAGCGACAGCTCGTCCGTGGCGGCAACCACACGGTAGAGCAAAGGCCTAGCGATCGCGCTGAACTTGCGCGAGACCAGACAGAGATTCCTCAGCGAGGTCCGGTTTCGGGTGAACTCGTACCATGATTCGCCCGGTGACAGCTTGTCGTACGCCACAGGCTTGGTCTCTCCAATCTCGGGCTCGTCAGGCACAAAATACTCGAAGATTTGCGTGATGATTTCGGTGGGCAGGCTGTTGAGCAGGATGGGGTTGGGTCGCGGTGCGAGGCTGGGGGGTTGAGGAACCGACTCCGGAGGTCCCAAGCCGATCGGGACACAGGGTGTAGTCGGCGCCATGTTAGATGCCGTGGAACTCTATGTGGTTGTAGCTGGATCTGATGGCATCCACCTAGACCCTTGCGGATCAGGTTATGTTGTTCACGACCCAATTCGACCAAATTTCGTCGTCGTGACGAGCTCGCCGGGGACTCGGGAGTAGATACTCAGCTGAGATAGAAGTTGGGTGAAGCTGAGGGACTAGTCTAGGTTGTGAGGGGAAGTAGCATGAAGTGGAGGGGTGTTGTTTGGCGCTTTGGCATTTATGTCTGCATGAGCTACGTACAAAAATATTCCTCTTGCTCCAGCAATCATCCCTTCGTGAGGAACCCCTCCCTTCCCACAGAAATGATGAACTCAAAAAGCCATGATAACCTTACCATAGTAGACATGGTGTCTTACTTGCTTTTAACCTCCCGGCCCCTACCAGTGTACGTTGTTCCCTGTTGCTTTTCATTCACCCATGTCAAAAGGTTGCTTCTGTACGCAGTAAGCCGCGTTCCTTCCTGGGTGCCTTGCAAACCAGGCAGCCTCCTGCAACAATGATGATACCTACCTAGCTCAATGTATTCCAAAAGGGCATCTACGAAAGGCGCTAAAGGCGTACCAAATGAGAACTAACCAACCAAGCTCAGTGTATTCTAGCATCGACGCATTTCATCAATGTTACGTATCGCTATTCCCGATCTACCTTGGCTTTTGCACTAGCAGCCCTGAGATACTATAAGATACTATGTGGTGAACCCTGGGCATGCATTCCGCATACTCCTGACGCATACCCGCTCCCATCTCTTCTCTTATTCCTTATATCCCGTACTTTTCACGTATACAGACCCTCCAATGGGAGGCTCTCAATCAACTCCGGTGGCTATCGCTATCACTCCAGTCCCGACTCCGCAAAGGGGATTCACACAATATAGGTTCCTTACCTGTCTCCGATTAGGTACATCTAAGGCTTCCATCCCGCTGGCTTTACATGCAAGCGGCAAGCCCCTGGCTCTGTGGATACAAATACTTGGTGAGCCACAACAGGTCGTATAGGAGGTAGGGTTAACATACCTTCCTGGCCTGCTCCCGTCGACAGCCAATGTGATCGATCCAAAGACTCTCTCTCTCTCACTTTTGAGCTTTGTTCGCCTTTCTCTCCATCTGCTTGATTATTCTCAGCCGCCGTTCCTCCCTCCACTTCGGACCCCATCGAACGATGACCCAGAGTATCGGCGAGAGGGCGGCGGACAAGAGCGCCCAGAATGTATATGTCCATCCCCTCCCAAGGGACCGCAGCATGTTCTCGATGAAGGAAATGGTGATTGCCCCCATCGAGCAGCGGGTGAAGTTGTTGGCCGCCATGGCAGTCGCCGGGGCCTGCGGGTACAGGTCGACGATCAGCGTGTTCAGGAGGCAGAACGACCCGTTGATGCAGACTCCGATAATGAAGTGCAGCACCAGAGGAATCGCGAGACTCGTCTCGGCATGCAACGCCCAACCATACCCGATTGTCGCGCATATGCCCAAGGCGAGCAACGGGACCACGGGTTGTATGCGTGCTTTCTCAATGGGAAACGTGGAGAGGTCGTCGCCACGGCGCATGTCGATCTTGAACCCAATCTTCCGCGCTGTCCGGCGGTAATTCCAGTCAAGCACGTATCCCTGGCCTATGGCAGCGATGAAGCAGCCGACGCCATAAGGGAGATAGCAGAGCCCTATTTGCAGGTCGGTGAAATGGTAGATGCTCGCAAACTCGGTGGACAGGGTGGCGATGATGATCATGAACACCAAATAGAGCAGTGAGTTGTAGAAGAGGAGGAGGCCCAGGTCCTTCTCAAAGAGGAGGGCGAGTGATTTGAACGGGTTCGGTATGTGGAGATTCTGTTTCATTGTCGGCCGTTCCGCCAGAGGATGCCTTCGTCGTCTGACGCAGTCGACCAGCGTCATGTTCCACCCTTGGGGCGGGATAGAGCCGTTGCTAACGACGCTGCGGGATGTCTCGGGGACTGACAGAACGTAAGGGATCATCCACACAACGGTGAAGATGGCGCAGAACCAAAAGATTGCGCGCCAGCTGAGGTACTGCGAGAGTACGCCGCCCAGGACGGGGCTGATGGCAGGCCCGACCTGGATTCCAGCCATGACGAAACCCATGTATTTGCCCCTTTCCCCGCTCACGGAGATGTCTGCCACAACGGCAAACCCCAGGGCAAGGGTGCCGCTGGACCCGGCACTCTGCAGACATCGAAGGGCCAAGAGCGCCGCATAGTTGTTCTGAAGGGCCAAGCCTATGTTGGCAGCGAAGTAAATGCTGAAGGCGATGATGAAAGCAGGCCTCCTGCCCGCCATGTCCCCAAAGTCGCCGAAAAGAGTCGGCGCGATCCCCTGGAGGACCATATAGGTCGTCAGAGTCAGGTTGATGAGTCCGATAGACACGCCAAGATCAGCCGCGATGGGATTCAGAGCCGGGAAGTAGATGTTTGCCGTCATAGGCGAGACGAAGCTCGACATGGCCACCATGGTGGTGATCCATATCCTTGTCCGTCTGGAGAAGACAGTGTATGCCGGACCGCTGGGGGAGCGGTCAAGCTGCTCCAGGTTGGCAACAGCACCGTCGCTGGAATCTCGGGGTCCAAGAGCCCCCGATGGACAGAACTGCGCGCCCCCTGCGAGAACAGCAGCAGAAGGAGGGACGAGGACGGGAGCGGTCCGTTCCGTTACCGGGGTTGCCGGGGAGGACTCGGCCGACTTGGTGATCCCAGGGGCCAAGGCCGGCCCGGGTACCATTGTTGCTGGCCCTTCATCGCGCCCCATTGTCAAAGGGGGGAAGCGGGAAAGGAGGTTAAGATACAATTAAACACACATCAGAGACGGTGCGATAAATGAGAGAAGCAAAAGAAAGAAGACCCCGCGAATGGTGGAGGAAGGAGAAAACCCCGTTGACGTACCTCCGGACTACCTCGAGCGCTCCTTCTGACCAGCCGTGGAGCCGAAGCAGCAGCAAAGCACAGCTTGCCTCCCCCGAGAGCCCTGAATTACCACTTGCCTCTTTTGACTATCGGTTCTGCATCTTCGCGGATATAATACCGCCGCCGTCGGCCCTATGGGGCGTACTAATGACTATTTCCGGAGGGGGTCAACTAGCCCGGCCTCCGATCACCCAGGCCATGGACACCGGAAACACCTTCCCGGCCAATGACACACAAGACGAACCTATCTTACAATCCATCTGAGGCTCCAGCACGGCGCGAGCGGGCACTTGCCGGCGTTTACTAGATAAGAGGCCACCCTGCCAGTTCCTCGTCTTGACGGCCAACGCTCCGAGCCACGGCAACTCGCCGTGGAGCGATATCGGCGAGGAGTTGCCGGAAATGTTTGAGGATTTGTGGAGTAAAGTAAGTTGCCCATTGAGCTCCAGTTGATTTTCAAACCGAGTTCGTTGCCAGAACAAGGGAGCATAGGGGTCACCAATGCTACTTCCACTCTCATATACTTAGCACAGAATAGGAACGTGGTTTCCCACTGGAGGATGAGCTTGGTAGCCAAATAGCATCAAAAGTGCAGCAGCTCTGTGTACGGATATAATCCACCTCCGGGTATGTAAGGTAGGTAAATATAAGGCAGGGAGGTAAGTGGGCATTTCTTTACGTCTACAATGTCGCTGTTATCTCGTTTCTGGTGAAGCGTCTAGGATTCAATAATAGTACAGTTCCTGGCGTTGTTTAATGGGACGCCAGGGGTAGAAATACCAGACGGTGAAACTGTGGCGGTTGCCAAGCCAAGCCAAGCTGCTGCGTGCAAGCCACAGCTCATCCATCCAGCTGGCTTCAACAACAACCAACATCATTCGAGCAGCTTGCTTATCGACGATACCTACCTACCTACCCCTACTTAGGTAGATATTCACCATATGACGAGTTGAGATACTGCCTTGGCCCTTCTAGAAACTCGGCCTCTCTAGAAATGGAAGCTTGCATTTCAACCATTCCGCTGAAATAAGCATCTCTCTTCTGCCATGTTAAGCCTCACATCCACATTCAATGAGCTCTTGAAGCAAAATGAAGCCCCTCCCACCAGGAAAAGCTTCAGTCTCGGCGAGATCGACGAGTTTCTCAAAGAGGCATACCGCATTGTAAGCATCATGCATCATTCTCACGCAAGCTCTTGACCGCAAATGCCATACAAACTCCCAAAGTCATACTCAGGGTAGCTAACTAGCTGGTTCCCTCGGTGCCACCCTGGCAGAACTCTCACATACAATCTCTGCACACAGAGCTCAAGGATGTCCGCCAGGCCTACCTCTCGACGGCGCAGCCGCGCAAGACGCAGCTTCGTCCCTCACGCGCCAGCCACCAGGGTCAGGAGCGCCAGCAGAAGTTCTTGACAGACCGACAGCGTGAGGAGATCGACGCGAACGCGAAGCAGATGCTGCGGGAGCTCAACGCCTCGATCCGCACCCTCGCCGATGCTGAGCAGCTCCGCCACGAGACGGAACTCACCATGATAAGAAAGAAGCACGGCCGCCGACTTGGGTTCCTGGGTTCCTGGGCCGCTGGAGGAGTAGCAGGTGGCAGCGGTGGCGGTGTCCTCGGCCAAGGCGGTTCAAAGAAGAGCAAGGAGCACGCAGAGGTGGAGGAGAAGGAGTCGCAGCTCGCCAGCCACAGGGACAGTGTCCTCTGGTTCCTACGGCAGAGGCTGCAGCTGTGCGTGCGGACTCAACAGAACATGATGGAGACGCGGCTGACGCGGGAGGTGGAGAAGAATCACAGCGTGCTTGCCAAGGCACGGTCGGGCGCCGGTGGCGGCGGCGGCTCGATGGATCTCCGGCCGGGGGATCTGCAGGGATTCCGCGAACCAATGAGTCCTAGCAGGAGTCAGGGAGGAGGCAGGGGACTACATCTTCCTATGGAGGAGGCGGAGAAGGAGAGGCGGCGGCTGCCTGCGGACGAGCTGACAGAGGAACAACAACAAATGTTCGAGAAGGGGAATCAGGACATGCTGAAGTACTACGAAAGCACTCTTGACAAGGCCATGTAAGTGCTGCGGCCCCGTTTCGCCCTCACCAGTATTGGATGGATATATGCATCTGATGCTGGGAACTATCTGACTAATCGTCAAAATAATCTCAAAAACAGGGCTGCCGAGAAATCACTGCTGGAGATATCTGAACTGCAAACAGTTCTGGTCAACAGCCTGTTAACCCAGTCTGCCAACATCGGCCAGCTCGTCTCAGATTCCCTGCACACTGAAGAGAATGTCGGGGGTGGCAACAAGCAGCTTAAGAAGGCGACCGAACGGCCGAGCACGGCAAGATATACATTCTTCGCGGCGAGCGGGCTCTGTCTGTTCTTGATCGCCTGGGATCTGCTCATATAGCTGCGGTCCGCCTCCCACAGACACCACATGCAGTCTCCAACCAACCTCTTCGGGCGATGGTGTGGATAAGGATACAGAAGACAAATGTCGAGTGGTTGTGGCCAATCGAGGGGCTTTGGCTAGTCAACTGTGAAAGTTCAATGACGCCCAGGCACACTTCTCCAGGACAATCCATCGCATGGGAACTACATGCCTACGGATACCCACGCACAGTACCGCTAGCGCATCTGATGACTGTGTGTAGATTCCCCTAGGATCGAAGCTGTGCGGTGGGGCATGGAGTCTGGAAATAGGCCAAGGCTTTGGCCTGCCGTGAATGGCGACACCTGTGAAACAGCCTTGAATACCTACTGTTGGCTTCATTTCGGCGGGCAGATACCTGCCCTTGCAAACGGATCATTCCCCGTAGATGAGATCCGCTCGTTTTGACTAGCGCCCTTGCAACATCACCCGCAAGCTGGGGTCGAATTATCTTGCAACTGGAAAGCTCAGCTGACCGCGTGGTTGTCTCATTGCTCGCTCAGGGGGCAGAAATGAGGGCAGTCATTGTCCAGAATATCCATCGTTGTTGCGAGCTTGAATTAACATTTGTTGCCTCGGCCCTCGGGATTCGGAGAAGTTAGGGAGAGTATGTTATAAACGGCAATGGGCTGAGATGGTGACCGCCTTGAACAGGTTCCTGCGCACGAAAGTTGCCGTTTCGCTCCCGCACTGTCCGAATCGTTGCTGGAAAGAAGAAAAGTGACATCAAATGTTACAATTGTGGTATGCCCACACCTCATATAAGGTGATCTATGCTGGTGTCTTTAATTTTCTGTCCTACTCCTGCGCGCCTTTACTTCTCCCTTATGGCTTTTCACATGCGTTGTATGAATCTATCCAACGGCTCACAAGCCCGAGTCATCAACCGATCAGCTCTTTATAAGAGCCGGCCGAGCCGGCCTTATCTCATGGCTACCTTACTCCAGTGTAGAAATGAAGACAAAAAGACTCTAAAAAAGGCCGCAAGTCCTTGTATGAGAATTCTAGTTTACCTAAAGCACAACAAAAAGCATTTGCTGCATGCCCCGTTCTTACCCATTCCTGCGCCAGTTACGACCAGTCAGAAACAGACATCTAACTGCGGGCTTCCTTGCGGCGTCTTGCATCGTTGCTGCATCGGACCACCCTGACGCGCCATATTGCCCCGGTCAGCCGGTAGCACAGCTTCCAGTGGTGCCAGGCGGGTGCTAGGTCACCTAGGCACTGCCATTGTGACTCAACTGATTTGATATTGCGGGAGCTGACTGGAGTATTGCGGGAGCTGACTGGAGTATTGCGGGAAGAACTCGGGGGTGGCCGAACGTTTGGAGGATTTCTTTTGAAAATAAAAGCAAAAATGCCGGCCGGTTCATCTGGCCGAACTGATTCCCCACCAACATCATCTTCTACATCGTCAACAGCAACAGCAGTTTCGAGAATACGCAACATCGCAAACCAAATGATGGCTGCTACTCCGAGTACCGTGTTCACGGCCCAGGTCGTCCCTCAGGCGCCTGAGGACCCCCTCTTCGGTTTGATGAGGGCCTACAGGGCTGACGACAGCCCTGATAAGGTCGATTTGGTGGGGTAACCTCCTGAGATTCGGTGCACTCTGTTACCCCTCCAAGCTTTCCTCCCCTAGGAGCTTGACTCAAACGAATATCACCACTAATCGCGGTTGATATCTTCCAGGGAATCGGCGCCTACAGAGATGACAACGCTAAGCCGTGGGTTCTCCCTGTTGTCAAGAAGGTAAACACCGTTTCTGCTCTGCAATTGGCCCTGCAACTTTGGCGTCGCTGTCTTCGCCCCGGGGCTTCCCCGACGGGAGACCTCGGTTGACTCCCACCAAAGCTTCTATACTGGAGCTTATCCCGAACATTGCCGATCATCCCGATGCTGACCACCACCAATGCTATGCAACACAGGCAGACGAGATCCTCCGGAACGACCCCGAGCTCAATCATGAGTATCTTCCGATCGTCGGCCTGGCCTCGTTCACCAGCAAAGCCGCCGAGCTGATGTTCGGCACTGACACCCCGGCGAAGGACCGGCTCACCTCAGTGCAGACAATTTCCGGGACCGGCGCCGTTCATCTGGGCGCCCTCTTCCTGCAGAAGTTCTACCGCAGGACCCACAGCGGCGCCAAGGTGTACCTCTCGAACCCGACCTGGGCGAACCACAACCAGATCTTCGGCAATGTCGGCCTGGAGACGGCGACGTACCCCTACTTCGACAAGGGCACCAAGGGCCTCGACTTCGAGGGAATGAAGGCGGCCCTCCAGTCGGCCCCGGAGCATTCCATCATCCTCCTCCATGCCTGCGCCCACAACCCGACCGGCGTCGACCCGACCCAGGATCAGTGGCGCGAGATCGCCACCATCATGAAGTCGAAGAGCCAGTTCCCCCTGTTCGACTGCGCCTACCAAGGGTTCGCCTCGGGCGATCTGGACCGCGACGCCTGGGCCGTGCGCTACTTCGTCGAGCAAGGGTTCGAGCTGGTGGTGGCCCAGTCGTTCGCCAAGAACTTCGGCCTGTACGGCGAGCGGGCAGGCTGCTTCCACGTCGTGGCGGCGCCCGGGGCGGGAGCGCAGGAGACCATCGGGCGGGTCGCCTCGCAGCTCGCCATCCTGCAGCGGTCCGAGATCTCGAACCCGCCCATCTACGGGGCCCGGATCGCGAGCACGGTGCTCAACGACGCGGCGCTCTTCGCCGAGTGGAAGGAGAACCTCCGGACCATGTCGGGCCGCATCATCACCATGAGGAAGGCGCTCCGGTCGAGGCTGGAGGAGCTGGGCACACCCGGCACGTGGAGCCACATCACCGACCAGATCGGCATGTTCAGCTTCACCGGCCTGTCGGAGCAGCAGGTGCTCAAGCTGAGGAGCGACTTCCACGTCTACATGACCAAGAACGGCCGCATCAGCATGGCCGGCCTGAACACGCGGAACGTGGACTACTTCGCCAAGGCGGTCGACAAGATCGTAAGGGAGACACAGTAGGGGTAGGGGGGGCGGTTCTGTGGACTGTCTGTTGGAATTGCTGCACGTGTTTGCATTTGCGGGCAGTGGATAGGGAGGCTTCTGGACCAGAGATGCTGATTTATCGGTGCTTTCCTTTTTATTATTTCTCCGTTTACGAATTATCGCAAGCTTCAAAAGTTGGTTGTGAAATGCCTCGTACTAAGTACCTCTTGAACTCACACTCTCGAAACAACAATATATCAGTGGCGTTCCAACTACCCCTCAAGGCGGGTTTGGGGGCGCATTACATTTCCGCTGGTATAATTATCCCTTCATTTCTGGGCCTGAAACTGCCCGGGCATTTATACACTTCCTGCGTGAAATGATACGTGTCGTCGCCTCGAGCCAGCAGTTTCACGAGCAGTAGAATGTACATTTATTTGTTCGGCCGATTCCGGGTTAGGGTTATGCGCCACCATTCTAACCTGGTCCTGCTGGGGAGCCTGCCTGTACGACACTTGGCAGACATCTTTGTTCAACATAACCTGTTCTGGTCAAATTTTCAGAAATCATCCACGGTATGGGATCTCCCATCCTGCAGCTTGCCAAAACACGGCTAGGCCAGCTGAAGAGACTCAGGCTAGCATCTAGTATCTAGTACCAATCAACAAATTCGAAGAATCGGACCTTCTGAAATTGAATATGCCCGGTGAAGCTCATGAGCCTGCTGTGGCCGGTGAGACGCCTGAGACCGCAGCGGACGATGGCGGGAACGGTGCAAGCAGGAAGGCGGGCAAGAAAGACAAAACGGCATTTTGCAAGGTGTGCCGCTTCGCCTCCAAGCGCAAACTGGTCAATGGTGGCCGGTTCGAGGCTTATGTCCCGTTCGAGCAGCTGCTGCACAACAAACCCAAAGGCTGCCAGATATGCTTCGCGGTCTGGCGGTCGCTCGAGCTGTTCACCGGCTCCCTCCGCCATGACGAGGACCTGAAGACCTTTTTGAAGAAGAAAATTCTCGGGACCGCCTCCTACATGATCTACAGCGCCTGCAAGGATCACCCTCTCGAAGTCACTGCATCCTTCAAGTTCGTACGACGGCGTTCCCTCCCGAGGAGTCCCGGGATACCATGGGTGCAGCGGACTGTCTTTTTGGAAATCTATTCGGCTCAGGTCGCTCAAACCGACGGTGAGTTTCTGAATATCTGGGCACACCAACACCGTCTGCTGAGCCCGAATGCTATCTCTCATATGACTGACTGGACATGGGACAAAATTTGTAAGGCACGCCGCCCATCCCTTTCCTGGCGTTCGGACCGGCGAGAGAGGTAGCACCGAAGCTAAGCTCCACTCGCCGGACCCGACTGATCAAGGAATGGATGGACCACTGCGAAAAGAACCACACGGGGTGCAGACCACACCCAGTGGGCGATACATCGGACTACTGCCATGGGGTTCCAAGGAGAGTTCTAGACCTCAGCGGCAACCCGAGGTCCCGGATAAAGCTCGTCGATGATTTCGATGCCAAGACGATGGGACCTTATGCTACCGTCTCCCACCCTTGGGAGAGGGGCGACGGCGGCGTCCTCACGCTAACGACGCGCAATCTCGTGGCTCTGAAGCAGGGGATCCGCTGGTCTGACCTACCTCCAGGCTGGAAGGATGCGGTTGCCCTCGCCTCGGAGCAGAATATTCGCTACGTCTGGATCGACGCGCTCTGCATCCTGCAGGATGACGAGGACGACTTTTACGCCCACATACGGGTGTTCTCCCAAATCTACGCTCGGGGGTGCCTAAACATCAGTCTCACTAGGCTTCTCACTGTAGAAGCCTCGTGCCTTGGGCCGAGGAAGCTCAATGCGGTGCCAGATCAAGTACAAAAGATAAATGCCGATGGGGAGGTAGCAGGGCAAGGAGGGGATCCAGGAGGCTCAGGCCGCCGCAAGAACGAGACAAAGAAGGAGGCCGAGGCGCACGCCGAGGAGATGGAGTCACATGAAATCGAACTGAGCCAGGCCGGCCGCAAGTTCTCAGTCTACACCCGTCAGAGGCTCGTGAAATGCCATGTCGCCTTCGGCATAGAGAGGGGCACCAGGTCGCACCAGCCATACGCCGAGTACAATCGGTTCCGGCCCGTCACCGCGCTGGCGCCCCTGGTGCAGTCGGCCTGGGCGTTTAGCCAGCGCATGATGGCGGCCCGGGTGGTGCACCTCCACGCCAGCGAGATGGTCTGGGAGTGCGGGCCGTTGACCAGGTGCGAATGCAGCCCCGGGGAGGGGAGGAACTCCCTGGCGTTGGAGTCCATCCTCAGAAGCGCTATGAGGGTGATGAACCTGGCCGACCGGCCGCGCTTCGGCAGCCTGGCCACCGCGTGGGCTGGGGTCACCAGCCACTACCCGATGCTGGAGATGAAGGACGACAGCCACAGGCTCTGCGCCCTGGCCCCGCTCATCACCCGCTTCAGGTCACGCACGCGCGTCGACTGCTTCGCGGGGCTGTTCGCCAACGACCCTGTGCAGTTCGCCGGGGAGCTCCTCTGGCGCATCAAGAGGCCCTGGGCGGGTCGCAGGAGGGACGCCCGGATCGAGCCCAACGGCAGCCGCAGGTGCCGCTCCCACATGTACTACATACCCACGTGGTCGTGGGTGTCCATGGTGACGACGGGGGTGGACAGCGTCAGGCGGTGCGAGGGGCTGGAAAGGGTCCTCTTGGTGACCGATGACGATTATAGGATCGAGTCCATCGAGTCGGAGCCGCCGCCGGGGCTGACGAGGAGCGGCGGGTCCCATGACCCGATCATCGGCGTCGCTTGGAAGGTCAGGATCACGGGGAAGCTGCTCCTCGGCAAGATCCACCCCAGGTTCAAGAATCACCCGACCACGCCGTTCGTCCCCGCGAGTCTCCCCCTGTCGGATAAGTTCGTCCCCCCCTCCGCCCCGACCCAACCGGCTGCGGGCGCCCGGGAGTTGTTCCGGAATCGCTACGACGTGATCGGCCCGGCCTTCCCGTTCCTCACCCAGACTTCGTTTGTCATGCCCCAGGGCGCCACAACAACAGTCACCGCTGTCACACCCGCTTCCGGCCCCTTGGTGGACGAAGGCTTGCCGCCTGGCAGACCGGCCCCCGCCAGTCTCACCAGCCCCAAAGTCGACAGCCCCAACGAGAGCACTCCTTCGTCTCTAATCAGAGAGAAGATGGCTGTTAATAGGGACCTCCAGCACACCGGTCCGAATTGGAAGCCCCCACCAGAAGCGCTGCCCCGCATGCCCAGTGATGCCAAGTTCTACTGGGACTGCGACGAGTGGCGCCCCCCCGGAGAGCCTATATACGCCTATTTCCTGCTCCTCGGCTCCATGCCCGCCCGCCCAGACAGCGCCGGCCCGGCCGCTAGTGAGGAGATCCACATCATCGACCTCGGGCTGGTCCTGAGGAGGGTCTCCGTCCCGACGGCCGGGCCCGGTGGCTACTCCGGTTCTGCACCATCCGGAGCCAACGGGAAGGGCAGCGGTCTCTCTGCCAGGCTCGATGGGTTCGAACGGGTTGGAGTGTTCTCTGTGGGGCGCCATAAGGGGTACTTCAAGCATGCACAAACACACAGTCTTACGCTCGTATAAGATCAGCGTAGTGCCCCTTAGGTTTAGCCTCGCCTGTCAGTGTTGAATGGGTATCGAGCACCTCAACTTGTCGTTTTAAATCTGTACTCTAGTTTATCCTTCAGTACCCTCTAATTAAGGTTCTTCCAACCTAACCGCTGTAACTGGCGGGGCTCACTAAGCGCCCGGACGACCGTCTTTCTGCAGTCCCCAAGCGCGCACACACATACGACGCAGGCACACATATATGCTATGATACCCGTTATGACACCCATAGAGTCTCTGGTTGGACAGGCTAGCTCCCCGATGGGACGGTATCGATTGTTGATAGCGAACAGGAAGTCTTCCTAACTCGACATGGGACTTACGATTTCAAAGGTGTCTAGACTGCCACCACGTGCGGGCGCCATCTGCAAACAATACAATGGGTAATTGCTCCTCATATGTATACGTCGTATGACCGAAACCCCTGAGGGGACTTTTGCGGCTTCACGAGGAGTGTGAGCATGGTGGGGGGAGGGGG